>VZSR01002145.1:2898770-2968550 GCA_013398615.1 Brachypodius melanocephalos | reverse complement strand
GAAGGGATGGGACACTGGGAGGAAGGCAGCATTGCAGGGGAGATTTGGGCTACAGCTGGGGGGCTGCCCCTCTCTGAGACACACCCCAGCTCAGCCACTGCCTGGAGAGGGGCTGATGGAGCCAGGGAAAGGGGACAAACTGCTGTGGGCTTCCCAGCTCCAAGCCCTGTCCCTCCTCACCTACCTGCATGAGGATTTTTCCCAGTGATACAAAAGGTGTGCTCAGCTCTGCCATGAAGATGCAGCCCACAAAGAAGTCTCCCAGCTCTCCCCTGAAGTGCTGTAAAGGAAGCCAGCACTGAGCACGGGGCCCTGCAGAGAGGCGGCCAGGAGCAAACACCCAGCATGTCCAGGGGGTCTTGGACCCCTGCAGCAGCCCTCACCTGGGTTATGGGGGTGAGCACGATGAGGATGAAGAGGTGGTGGGTCACCATCAGCCGCTCCTGCAGGAGGAAGCTCCACACGCTGGCCAGAGAGTGCTTCTTCTCCAGGATGCCCTTCTCCTGGCTCTTGTGCCAGTGGCAGAGGTACATGACATAGATGTCATAGGTCATGTAGGGCACCAGGACCCAGATGTACTCCACAGCCAGCCAGTGCCTGGGGAGGAGCAGCACACACAGAGGCATCACAATGGCTCCGGGCACCTCACCATGCTCTGGGAGGGGGAAGAGTATTTAGGACTGAAATGGCAGCATTTCAGTGGATTTTGAAGCTGGAAGGGGGTGAATTTGCACTCTGTTTGGCTCAGCAGGTACAGGCTGACCCAGAGAAAAGGTGCCTGGTACGTGTGGAGGACGGATCTCAGTGCTGACCCCGCTCCTGCTGGGCTGTGCCAGGCACTGAGCTCAGCCTGGCCAAGCACAAACACGGCACTAAAGAAAGATCCTGATTAGCCCCACAGCCAGGTGTTTGCTGCACGGGCCAGGGCCACTGCATTTTTGGGATCCAGCACCAAGCTGACACCTCTGCACAGGTGATTTCCTCCTCTAAACCCTGAGACCCCCAGAGTTGGTGCTTGGTGGTAGAAACCCCTAATCCTGGGTCTCTCCTTGCCTGTCACACTGCATCAGCTGGCTGCCTAACCCAGGGAATGTTTGAGAAGCACATGAAGAACTCAGAGTTAAGCAGGGATGGCTGGCCTGGAGTTTGGAGAGTGAAGCAAAAAATATCCAACATAGGCAATAAACCCCCAAGAGGCGTTTGTCAGTTGGGAAATAATTGCAGGCAGCTGCCTGTTCCCAAAGCGTGTTGGAATCCTGGTTGCACAATCTGGGCAGCAGCAAGCCCTGCTCTGCAGGGACACCAGCCTCCTTAAAAAGTCCTGCGTGAAATCACACCGATAAAAAAAATTAAAAAGACAAAACCACCCTACGCCGTCGCTCGGAGAAATGTAGCTTGAGGCTCAAATCTCTTTTTGCTCTCCTGCCATCCCAAGAAAAAAAGTTGTTGCCCAAGTTCCTGCTCCAGATGGAAAGATGTAAGTGGTGTGAGGCACGGGTGGCAAGTGATTGTGTTTGTGAAACTTGCCCGGGGCTTTGGAGGGCAATTACAGCGCCGGCAATATAATGATTGTCTGCCTCTGTAAATAAATTGGCAATTTTTACTGCAAATTTTGATGCTTCCTGGCTCACTGTCTTGCTGTCATTCTCCAAGGCCTTCCCTGCTGAGCACTGGGCTCAGTTTCCTCCAGATTCAAAGTAAATCTAGGTCTCTGCCCACAAAGTGTTTGCACAGAGCCCTTGGCCTTGAGTACACCCAGGCAAGCAGACAGCTCCAGGGGAAGCAGGATTGCTGGCAGCACCTTCTGTCTGTGTGGCTTTGGGATTCAGCATCTGCCTTATCTATACAGCAGAAATTTTATTTCAGAGCACAAAGGTAATTCATAGACTGCCTGGGTTAAGCAGGTCTGAATAGATACGAATACTAGAGCACAGCAAGATAATTCAGATCTGTGTATTAAAGACAAGTGTGCTATGACCAAGGTGGAAGCACTTCCTAAAAATCACCCTAAAATCAGTGTGTGACGGTTGAATTCTAGCTCGGGATAATTATATTCTTCCCTCCTGCAATCTTCTCTGCTAGTTTGGATAATAGCTCTGTTTTTAAATCTTCTGACCCAGATTACACTATCACTCCTCCTGAGAGCCGCTTCTGGGCAGTTTATCTCCGAGCACTGAGGACAAGGCAGCAGGATTTTCCTTCAGAGCAAACTCCATTCCCACTTTACCATTTCTGGACTCTTTCAGAATCCTTTTGGCATGCCTTGATGCACCTCTAAAATCAGTTCTCACCAGGTCTGCTTGACTCTGTAGCAATTTCAGCTTCCAGCTAGGAGACTCCTTAGCCCTTCCAAGCTGATGATGTCTATATTTTTCTCTCATATACAGCCCATGTTACAGCCCATCCTTTGGAGCAGGCTGTGCTGGCAGAGCACCCCCGGGCCAGAGCAAGCTGCTGCTGTTCAGGGGGTGTCCAGCCAGCACATTGCCCAACCCTTCCAGCCGAAGTGGGGGAAAGAGGAACACAAAACTCATTTTCCTCTCCCCTTTGTATGTGCAAGCCTTTGGCAGAAAACCCTCCAGCCCCGAGCTGGCTGAGCACATCCTTGGCACGCTCCCCAGAGCACAGTGGGACTGGGTGGGCCCTGGGTTACCTGTCATACACCACGTTCTTGCAGCTGAGGACAACCGTGATCCCCGACACAGTTGCCATGGTGGCTTGGACCGTTGACACCAGCCTGAAACGGAGAGAGAGCAAAGGGGTCACCCCAAATGTGACCCCACAGGGGCCGAGGCAGAGGGAGAGCTGGTGGCACTTAACACCAACTCCCTGCACACCCCAGTGCCTCGGCACAGCCTCCCGGGGGAATCTTGCCAGGTCCCGTCCCTTCCACCCCCGTGGGTCGGTAGTAACGCTGCCGGTTCCCCGTGGGCAAGGGGAGAGCTGCACCGGAGAGAGCATCCCCGCCCCGACAACGGGACCACGGTGCGGGGGTCCGGCCGGGCAGGGCCGGGATGAGATGCCCGTGCTCGGAGGGATGCTCTCACTCGGGGGGATGCCCACGCTCAGAGTGCTGCTCCTGCCGCCGGTCGTTGCTCCGCTCGCGGGATCTGGGCTCGGGACAGCCAAGGACCGTTCCCCCGAAGCGTCGCGGCACCCCCGAGCCCAGGCTGACGGCCGGCGGGTCTCGGTGCTCTTGGCCCGCCTGGATCGCTCCCGCTCCCGGTCCCGATCCCCATCCCGGTCCCGGCGGGTCCCGCCGTGGTGCGCGTCACCTCCCGCTGCTCCCGCCCGTACCTGCCGCTGAGGAGGATGCGGTCCTTGAGGCTCCATCCCGGGGCGGCCCAGCGCAGCAACCGGATGCAGAGGATGAAAAGCCCCGGGAAGAAGGCGGAGGCGAGGGCCAGCGTCCGCCACATGGGGACGAGCGCGCTGTCTCCCGCCGCCGCTTGTCAACAGCCGGCCGGGCGGCGGGAGAGGCCGGCTCGGCTCAGCACAGCTCGGCCCAGCTCAGCTGTGCTCTGCCGGGCTCAGTTCGGCTCGGCTCGGTCCGGACCAGCCCCGCCGCTCCCGCCGGGACGCGCCCCGCTCCGCCGGGCGGAGGCCCCGCCTCCGTCCGGTTAAACCACGCCCATCTGGCTATACCACGCCCATCTAGGCTCCTCCCCCGTGCCTCAGCCCCCGCCCCCGCGGCCCCGCCCCTCACGCCCGCCCCGCGCTGCCGGCGGAAGCGGCGCCGCCATGGAGGAGGACGAGCCGGAGCTGGAGGCCGGGCTGGAGGCGGCGCTGGAGCTGGCGCCCGCCGTGCAGGCCGCCATCGAGCAGGTGCGCCGGGCGGGTCCCCCCGCTCAGGGGACAGGTGCGGGCGCGGCCCTGGGCCGCTCGGTGAAGGTCCGCGGCCGTCTCTGAGCCCTTCCCCGCGGGCTCCGGGCCTTCCGCCGCTGGGCCCGGGGAGCCCCAGAGCGGAGCTCCGTCAGCCCCGGGCGGGCTCGAACCGGCCGGGCCCGCGTTGGGGGCTGAGCGGGGCTCGTCGTGTCCCTGTCCCTGTCAACCGTGCGGTGCTGGCGGTGCTGCGGGGTCTCCGTCGCTAATTGCAGACGTGTTACGTGATGTGGAAAGCACCCCAGTGCAGCCCAGTGCCTGTGGCTCGGTTGAAATAAGGATAATCGAAATGTCTTGTGGTGAATACAGGTGGTATTTTTCCCCCAGAGGGTGCTGGGCACTGCCCAGGCTCCTCAGGGAATGGTCCCGGCCCCGAGGCTGCCACAGCTCCAGGAGTGTTTGGACACCGCTCCAGGAATGCCCGGGGTGGGATTGTTGGGGGGGGTCTGTGCAGGGCCAGGAGCTGGATTTGATAATCCTTTTGGGGCCTCCACAACTCAGGGTGTTCCAGTGTTCCCTGAAACCCTTCGTGGCCCTTGGAGCCCATCAGAATCCCGTGAGAACTCACAGTAAACCCGTGGCTCTTGTCCTCTGTGACTGAGCCTGCAGCCGACCTTTCCATCTCGAGGGCCCTTCCCTCTAGCAGGAGTCTGGGCAGCAGCAGTGTCTGTCTCACAAAGTATCACTCAAATAAGTTTTTGCGCTTTCTTGAGTGTTGAGGCTTGGGAGTCACTTTTGCTGGGGAGCCCTTGGGAACTGCTGTATTAAATGGCAGCTTCTAAAGGGGACCTAGAGCCTGTCCAGAGGAAGAATTCTCTGCACTTGTAGACATGAGTTTTTGAGCAGTGGAGCATCCACCACATGCCTGGCTGAATTATTTTAACAAGCAGTAAAGCTGTAGGAAAATACTCACATCCTGAGCACTGGGAGATGTTGAGGATGACACCACCTGCTGCTTTCCAACTTCCTCTCTGGCACTTCTCAACCCAATAATCTCGTTGTTCCTGTCAGTGTTCCTCAACCAGTTTTGGGCAAAACCTGCCCAAATTTCTGGTTAAATGAGCAGAGCTGGCTCAGCTGCCGTGCCAGAAGCAGGGTGGGGAGCACAGGCAGAACTGGTGCCCCACCAAACCCGGGCTAGCATTTCTGATTAACAGCTTGTGACAAACTCCTGGGAGTGACAGCTCCTGCAGCTGCTCCAGCTGCCTGCAGCACTGATCCCTATCTGCAGTTTGAGTGCGGTTCCTCAGCAGCCTTTATCTCCCATCTCACCTCTTGTTTCATCTGCTCTTAATACTGGTGGAGACGTGGGGTTTGTGGAGATTGATTGAGTGTGAGTTGTGAGCAGGGCAGGCTGGGTGGTGTGATGCTGCAGTTGTGCTCTTACATGGGGTGATGTCAGAGCATTTTCCTCACTCACCGTGACCTCACATGTGTTTAACTGCTGCCTGCTTCTCCTCGGCCGCAGAAGTGACTGGGAAAGCTTCCCAGGAGGGCTGGTTCAGGCAGAATTTGCTTTTATCTCACAAAATCACCAATTTTACAGTGCAGAATGCGTAAAGCAGCATCAATGCTCCCTGTGCTCGGGTGTGAAGGCTTTCAGTGAGCAGGGGGATGCTGTGGGGTTGGTTTTGCTTTGCCAGGGGGGTGTTGGCCATGGAGTGCAGAGCTGATGGCTCTGTAAATATGAGACAAATATCAGAATCATGGAATGCTTTGGGTTGGAAGTGACCTTAAAGACCATCTCATTCCTTCCACACCTTCCACCATCCCAGGTTGCTCCAAACGTCATCCAGCCTGACCTCGAACCCATCCAGTGATGGGATATCCACAGCTTCATTGTGGTAGCAGAGAAGGGAAAACCCCACACTTCAGTCTATGAGGACAAAAAGCAGAGCCTGGCAGTCGTGTTTGTGTTGTTTAAACTTCTGAGGAGAGATGAGATCTGTTTGCACCACAGCTGCTCTTTCCCCCTTCCCAAATCATTCAGCAGGTTGTGTTTCTCACCCTCTTCTGTGAAAAGTGGCAAACCCAAGTCTCCAGAGAGCTTGTACAACCACTCCTTAATTCACCACGTTTCCTATTACACGGCTGTGGAAAGCAATCCCTCTGTCTGTCACCATGAGGCCTGGCAAAGCTCTTGCCAAGAGCAGGGCAGAGCCTCAGTTTGTTCCCAGACAGCAACAAAAGCATCAGGATGGTTTGGGATTACGTGATCTTGTGTGTCTTGGGAATTCCTGGATGGATTGTGCCAGGGTTGTGTGTGGAATCATGAGTGTGAATGATCTGTGTTTATCCAGGCTGGTATCCACAGGAATTTTGGGAGGTCAGAGCCCTGCAGTGCACGTGGCTGCTCTACTCCTGGGCACTTATTAGAGAAATGCTGTGAAACACAACTGGAAGCGAGTGCTAAAGGAGTGAAAAGTAGTAGAAACTGTGTAAAGTTACAGAGATTGCTCATGATGGTTGATTGTGCTTGTTTTCCTCCCTCTTTCCAGGTATTTCCCAGCCAAGATCCACTGGACAGAGCAGATTTCAATGCTGTGGAGTATATTAATGCTCTCTTTCCCACTGAGCAAGTAAGTAGTGCTCCAAAGACTCTCAAACTTTACTTTCACACTTTTTTACTATCAGATTTTGCTTCCACCCTTTACTATCAGAGTAACCTGATGGCAAATGACCAAAGCAATGTTTAAACCTGTATCCAAACCTTTTATTTTAAACACTAGCACAGGAAATAAAGCTTTAATAATAATCACTTCTTAAATTTGCAGCTCACAGGGTCTGCTGTCACTATGTGGTCTCTTTCCAACCAGAGTTCTGCTGCTGTTAAAGTCCTGCTTTGATCTGTAGAAATAAAATAATTTTCTATGTGGGTGGAGTAGATTTCATAACTAGCCATATATCAATCATTGGTGAGTTCCTGGGGTTTTCAGCCAGATCAGGCAGGTGTTGCCTGCACAGTGTCACAGCAGAGTTTGAACCCAATTGTTTCTTTTGAGATTTAAAGAATGACATTGCAGTGGGCCCACATCCGTGCTTTGTGTTCCCAATTTCAGCCCCTGGGGGTGTTTTGGATTAACCTCTTGCAAAGCAGGGATGTTTCTACAGGTGTAGTTTGTGTTGTGAGGCTGCTCCAACATTTACCATGTCTGAGCTCCTCTGCACACCGGTGGTTTTGGCTTGCAGCGTTTTCTGGTGGTGTGGCTTGGCTTTTTTCCTTTTTCCAGCAGTGAGGAACCGTTTCCCCAGCAGTGCCTTCACTGCATCTCCTTCCAACCTATTTTCTGCGTGTCTGGGCTCTGCAGGGGGGTCTCAGCCAAAGGCAAAGTCTCTGTCCCCATCCCCAGTGCCCACTGGAGGTCACTGTCACACAGTTTTGCTGACAAAGGCCAAGGCAGAGCTCAGCGATGGGGGAAGCTCTGAGCCTGACCTGTCTTTTTCTGCTCTTTATGATGTGACAGAGAAGCAGCTGAGTTGTTGTCTCAGTTCCTCCACATTCACCATTTCACTTCTCTCTGATTTTTTTTTTAATGTTCCAGTCTTTGGCAAACATCGATGAAGTCGTGAACAAGATCAGATTGAAAATAAGGTAAATATTTCTCCATTTCATTGCATCTCAGGTGACCTGGTCTGATTGTCACCAAGGCTTCATAAAAGCAGCCTTTGTGCTACAGCTGACAGGTTTTAGATTGTTTAAAAGGCATGGATAGGACCAGCCTTGAGTCTAAGAGTGGCACAGAAACAATTATAATTATAGTTTTTTATATTTCACTTTGATCATGTGCTCTTCAGGCTGTTCAAGCTGATGGGTTGCAAAGTGCAGCTTTGAAAAACAAGTGAGAATCAAAAAGTACCCAATTTTAGTACAGTTTGAAGGCTGAGTGAGCAAACTACCCAAAGACTCAGTTGCCAAGAATTCATTGGTTTTAGGGTCAGAACATCAGTTGTAAAAACTCTCACTCTGTATTTTTGAATTGTCATTATTGGTCCTGAAAGTACAAAATAAACACAAATAATTTTCTGTGCTGGCTGATATTGCCAGCATGAAATGATTGAGACAGCACTTTCATATGTGGGAAGTTGAAATGCAAACAGACAAGGGAGAGCTGACAACATTGTTTGAGGGAACAGGAATGCAAGAAACTAGGAAAAATTAGGAAATGGATTTTTATTTTTGCAACAGGACTTTTAAATTGTGTAAGACAGTGCCATTGAACAGAGAGAAGGGGGGAAATAATGAGTTTAGCTTTGGTAACATCAGTTTTTTAAATTTTAAGTTGGTTCTGAAGCTCTCAGGGTTCCCTCAGTTGTTTGGGTTGGGATTGTAGAGACTGGGTTTGACACTCGGGGGTTTTTCCTGCAGGAGGTTGGATGACAACATTCGAACTGTGGTGAGGGGACAGACCAACGTGGGACAGGATGGCAGGCAGGTACGTGCAGCCAGGGGTTCTCAGCTTGGGATGTCACACTGCGGAATGGCTCTGGCAGCAGAACTCCACTGCTGTTGTCACTGAGGTGTTTCTGTGCCTCTTACACCAATGAGCTGCTCACTCAGCAGCTGTTCTGAAGGGAAATGAATGAGGAATTGATTTAAAAATCAAAAGCAGGAGTCCTGTGTGCCACTCTGAAGCTGATGATAAAACGAGCAGCACTGAACAGGTACAGGTACATTTGATCCTGGGTAGGGATCAATACAAGGCTGTTTGTCCTTTTCACTGAGTTGTTGGTCACTCTGCTGATCACTGGCTGCCGCTTCCTCTTGCAGCTCCTGTTCAGCCCTCAGGTTTTCACTTGTTTTTTTTCCTGACAGAGGTGTTTGCTGGGAGTTCAGTATTGGTGAGCACAGCCATGGCTGCAGGGGTTGGGAGTGCTCAGCTTGGCCCCTGTGTCAGCTGATTTTGAGGCTGAGCAGAGCCTGGTTTGGCTCTATTTCCTGTCCTGTTTTCCACCAGGGACACTGAACCTTGAACCATCAGTCAGGGTTCCTCAGTGACTTCTTAATATCAGCCTTAAGACTGGCATGGGGTTATTACCCTCTCTATTTTCCACTCCTTGCTGTCACAGCAGTTGGTATCTGTTTCTAATCCTATCTCTGCCACAGAGCCCTGGAGGGAATTATTTAACCTGCCAATGCTTTTGTATTGCTTTAGAAGAATGAGACATGCTCGTTTCTCCCAACAGAAGTTGTTTGATCATGGATGTCTAAGTGCTGCTGTTAAACTGGGGATGTGCTTGGGATGTGGCTTGCCTGGGAGTGATGCTGCCTGTAATTACTGTGCAGGAGTGAGACAAGGGATCAGGTGGGGAGGCAATTACAGAAATTGAGGAGGGAGTGGAACCTGGTGCAGTGCTTGGAGAGTTCGGCTGTGATTGGAAAGCCGCTGCTGTTGTAGCCTTTTGGGCGCGTTTGAGAGGATAAATTCTGTGAGAAGACCACAAAAGAGTGTCCCCTGAGTATCCTGGGTGCTGTGAGGGGGAGGGAGCAGCCCTTTTCATGTGATCACCCTGTTGATAGCAGATTGTGGGGGTGAAGACCTTGTTTTCCAACTTCAGCTGCCTGTTCCTGTGCTGAAAAGTGCCTTTGTTTTACCAGCATATTCTCAGAGGAATCGAGTACACTTGGAAATATTTTTATAGAGCAAAAGGCCTGACTTCTCCCACTTGGAGAGGAAGGGTTTTATTTTCCAATGCATGGTAAGAAATTGTTTTGAAACAACTGAAAACAAGGTGCTGCTTAGGCAGTTCAGTTCTGTGCTTGGAAGGGAGTTGGTGTTGCTGTTTTCCTTATTTAGTTTTCCTGGTAATTCGGTCCCACAACAAAATTAGGTTTTTGTTTCTACTGATCTTATATTCTTACTAAATTTGTAGGAAACTTGTATCCTCAAGACCAGTATTTCCCTGCAAAATTGGATTGACACATCCACGTGGGTAGATAGTGTCATCCTGTGAGCCTCACCCTTAGGCAGCCCAGGATGAAGATCATTATTGCATTTTAACATCATTAACCGCAACTGCAAACCTCCCTTGATTAGTAAGGAAACAGTTGGCAACCAGCTTTTACAAGAGGTTTGAAACAAAGCCTAAAAGCAGCCACATCAGTAAGTTTAATCTTTAATCTTGTTCCATTTTAAACTCTTACCATAAGAGATGTCTCCAGCCTGCAGTGCACAGTACTTGCAGCAGGCTGGCTTTAGGAAAAATCTGAAATTTTTAGAAAACTCCTATCTTTTGATTTCCATCCTTTGGCACACTGAGATCCAAGAGGAACACTGCAATCCCTTTGAAAGCATGTGCCATAAATAAAAGTGCATCTGGACTCTGATTTTGTAGCTGCTTGAATTTCAGTGGGAGCTCAGGATCCCACTGTATTTAGCTGCAGGATTTGGCCTGAAGGGTGTTTTGCAAAACCCTCTTCCCTTCAGTCACATTTTCTCCTAACAGCCCCTGATACTGTGGCCAGTGTTTGCCAGCGTTGCCTGACTATATTGTGTTGGAGATGTCCTTGTCTGAGGGGTAAATAATAGTTTGAATAAACATCCTTTCAGTCTCTGACTTCCTTCCAAAGGAAATGCAAACCTTGGATGCAGTGGCAGAAAAAAAAAAATTGTTTAAGTCAAAGCAAGCCCAGGAGGGGTTTCTTTGCTGTCTGTGCTGTCTCTATCCCTGCTGCACTTGCAGATGAGGGAGCTCAGCCTTGACTTTCCCATCTCCTGTCAGTCAGAGCTGCCCAAAAGATGATTGGGAATCTTGTTCAGGCACTTAATTTAAGTGCTGCTCAAATTACTGGGGTTACCATCAACCTACCCAATCCCATTTTTAGACACCAGTTCCTAGAAGACAAGCTGAGGTTATCAGCCTTGGCAGACTGGGTTTGTTTTGGTTTTGTTTTTGTTTTTTTGAGGAGATGGGGTTGTTTACTAACTGAGCCCAGCAAAGAGCTTTCTAAAGCTGTCTTGTGGAGGAGCCTTGTCGAGAGCTGCACCTTCCCAGCTGTCCAGGAGAGGGGAGCCCAGCCTTGGTTTTGAGAGCAGGATGTTTTGCTGATAATTGATGGCGAGGGAGCGCTGCCAGCAGAGACAAATCTGAGTAGTGCTGCTTGTTACTGTCCCAGTCAGAGGAATCTAAATCCCAGTCTGACCCAGTGGGGAATATGGAGCTATGGAAATGTGCTCTCCGTGCTCCTTGAGGAAAAGGAGACCTTAGGGGTAGGAAGGCCAAAATCCTGATGGCAGATCCAGCTGCTGAGCTCCCTGTGATGGAATCTCCTATCCTGTCTGGCTTGGGATGATGTTTGGGGTAACACTTCTGTGCCCTCCTGCCTACTGAAGTGATGGAGCAGGGCTATGAGGAGGCATTTCAGTAAGAAATTTTCATGTAAAAGTACTTTTTTGTCTATCAGCTTTTAAACTGTTCCCCAAACAGTCTTGCTCCCATACACGTGTGTGGATAAATTAGCAGCAAGGTGTCTGAAAAACCAGATTCGAAGTCTAAAAATAAAAGCCATCAAATAGATGTGGCCCCAAAAGAGTTATTTAAGCAGCTCTAAAGGCAGGAATGCTCCCCTCCCCACAAAGCATAACGTTTTCCAGTTCAAAGCATCTGCCTTTTTGAAATTTTGCCCTAGAATTTCCTCCAAGTGCAAAAGCCTTAAAATAGTCTGGCTCATTTGGCTTCCCCTTCCTGATGCGATATTTCAGTAAAATCTGCAGACAATGCCCTGAACCTCAGAAATTATCTCCCTAATGATCCTTTTATGGGAGGAAACAACAGCCGTGGGTGGAACATTCCTCTGTAGGGCGTAACAAAATTTTCCTTGGGAGTCCCAGACTTGGACAATTTTGGATGCCTTGGGAGAGGCTGGGAATGCAGGAGCTGCTGTGGTTCAGTTCTAACAGTTTCTAGGGAGCCAGTGCTACGCGATTTTTCCTCTGGAAGGTTTTTTGTGGTGGTTTTTTTTCTTTTTGTTTTTTTTTTTTTCTCAGAGCTGCTGCTGCTGAACTGGAGAGTGGGCTGACCTTGCTGAGAGCTGCAGTCCAGTTGTGGCATGATTTCCTCTCTGCCCTAGGGTGCAGTATAAAAAGTTCCCATAGATTTTTCCACGGAGCGTTTAACGCACTCCGTATGGTTTGATGTGTCGCTCCTCAGTTGTGTTTATTGCTGAAGCTTCTGCCTGGACTGGCTGTAATTTTTTTGACAGTTGCTGACATGCCTTTACTGGTTGTTTGGCTGAAGCTGCTTCACCTATCAAAGGCTTTTGTCCTTGTGATAAGTAGCCTCTGCATTTGCTGCTGGTTTAACCCTCGACAGTGTCTGTGCAACCTGGGTGGGTAAAGGTGAGGTGGGTTCAACTGAAATCCATTTTGGAAAGAATCAGGTGTCCCAGAGGAGTCTCAAGATCCCAAATGGATTTGTAGCTTGATAGTTTGAATCTAAATAAAACCCAACAAAGTTATTTCTGTTATCTCTGGTCCATCTTTTCCTTCCTGCCCTGTGCACACAGTGTGTGTAAATGACTGAAGTTGCATCAAATAAGGACTGTGTTTCAAAGGAAAATATGGTTTATTGCTTAAAATATTGCTTAGTGTCTGACTTCATTAGGGTCTGGCTCAATTAGTGCTAGAACAAAGTTAAGTGTTAACTAGAAGAGCAAATGGATGTGCCTGGGCTGGGAAAAGTTTTGGATGTTTCTCATGGCTGAAGATACTGGCTGATAACTTGGATTGCTTTGGTTGGCTTCTTTGTTTTGCTCCATGAAAACAGTGATATATGTTTTCTTTCTCATAACTCCAGCAGTACAAGAAAAGGGATGGCAGCTGCTGTGGTCAAATAATAGGAATATATCCTTGCTGCCCAGCCTGAGCCCAGACAGTTCAGTTGGCCATCCCATCTTTTGGTCAGCCAGGGCTGTCCTTTCTCCTGGCATGCTAAAATGAACATCTGGGCTCTGCAGTTGTGGAGAGACTCTGCCTGCCCTGCCCTGGGTGTGCTGCAGTGTCTGGCAGTGTTTGAGCCTGTGGAAGGAGGAGGCTGTGTCTGGCAGAGAAAAATGCCCACAGGTTGTGGCTTTGACAAGGTCATGGCTGGAAGTGTGGGAAATACTCCCTTGGTTTTGCTTTTCTTTAAACAGAAATCAGGAAACACTTAGGAGGATCAATAGAGGGAGGAAGGAGGATATGAAGATGGAGAGTGAGCAGAAGAAGAGAGGGCTGCAGGTGCTGCAGAGGACAGTGGGAGTGGGGTCCTCTGCTGCTTTTCTGAGCAGTGTCCTGAGGCCCAGGGTGGGTGGTGTCACCACAGTCAGTGCCTTGTCCCCTCCAGCTTTGCTGGGTACAGGCAGTGTCAGCCTGGCAGGCAGGGAGGTGTTTTTGTGCTCTGTGTGCACAAATCTTCTTAAGCAGCACTGTTGCTTCAGCCTCCCTCCTTCACCTCCACCTCCTTGTGTGGAGGTGGCTTTTCTGACTGCAGGTTGTGTTTCACACTGAACTGAGGCACTCAGTGCCTGCACATCTCCTACCCTAGGCACTTTGCTGCCATTGACCTGTTTATTTAAACACAAGCTCCCTTCCAGCCATCAAATTCCAGTGCTGCTTCCTTGGCCACAGTGCCCAGGTTTGGCTCATAGGGAAGGTGTTGATGTGCTGCTGGGACAACACTGACTGTCATAAGCTCTTAATAACTAGTTAAACTGAAAATGAAATATTCTGAATATCTCTGAAATATTTGGGGGCTATTTTGTGTCACAATCCCTGATGTTGTAAGCACCATCCTTCAGTTATCTTTATTCTCTCCTGCCTGCCTAAGCTTTATCTCTTGGATTTTTATGAATGGGTCATTATTCTGAAATGTGAGGATATGAAATATGACTAGTGTTAGATTTCAATACCTTTTAAAGATAGTGAATGGATTGGGGTTAAATATGGCGTTTTAAGCTGTGTGACTTTATATATTTTATGAAAAGTCATGCCACAGATTCTGTAAGGCTCCAGCTGAGTGATTAAAGTCCCACAATATTCTTTTGTAACCCATGAATAATAAGCAGGAGCTGAGCTGCCAAAATAAATCAGAAGTGAGTTTCATTCAGAGTCATTTCCCTAGTGAATTGTGACAGCTGGACAATGTCCTTCCCTTGTAGAGACACTGAGCTTTTTCTAGCCCAAAACACGTTCAGTGAGCAGGGTTTCAGGTGAATGGCATGCCAGGAAGAACCAGCTCTGTTTATTCTCGTGCTGGCATAACTTCTGCCATCTGCTGCGAGGCAGGAGCAAGTCTGAGCTTGACCTTGCCTTGTGCTCCAGTGGGGATGTTCCTGTCCTGCAGCCTGAGGCTGGGAATGGGGCTGTGTTTGTGCTGCAAGAGGCAGGTGATGGTGGTGGTGGTGTTGAAGGCACTGCAATCTGCAGACTGGGACCAGTCCTGTGTGGCTTTGATGCCAACAAAGCAAGAAACCCAGCCTGAAAATAGGATTCCAGCAGGCAGGAGATTGTGTCTTGCTGTGGGGTATTTAAAATTCTTCTCTTTCTCCTTTTTTGTCTTGTTTTTTTTTTGTTGTTTTTTTGTTTTTTTTTTTTTTTTCCTTGTTGTTCCACATTTTTGGTGTGGTCATGTTTATTCCAGCTGTGTTTCTTCCACGCTTACAGCAGGTAAACTGACAGGAATTCCACTTGGAGATCCCTACTTGCAGGGTTTTCCTGCTGTGGTTGTCCTTTCCCCCCATTTATATTTGCCTTTAAAGTCTTAACATGCGCTGATTTTCACTGGGGCAGAGAAAGAGCCCCATCCTTGTGATGAAAATTAACTCTAACCCAACCCAAACCAGCGTAGGAGCATGGATATGGATTCATCTTGCAAAATCTAGTGGTTGCTAAACTTACCCTCCACAGGAGTCAAACTCTGATATTGCAGATGCGGCTCTGATATTGCAGATGTGTGTCTGATATTGCAAATGTGACTCTGATATTGCAAGTTATGGCTCTAATACTGCATATATCACCAATTGCAGTGTGTGAACACATCAGCACACAGATCAGCTGGAGTCCCTCAGTCATTTCCAGTCTTCCCAGATAAATTTAGTGTGCTTCCCCTGTGATCAAACAGACAGCTCCAGGATGGAGGGAGGGTGAAGCAGCATTGCCTGGGGCGCTGGGTTAATCCAAGGCCCTGCAGGACAAGGTGTGTCCTGGGCACAGGGAGGTGCAGCAAACACCTGCAATCAGGGTGTCAACAGAAACACGAGGGCAGAGACTCACAGCTCGGCTATTCTGAAACAGATAAAAGAGGATAATGAGTGTCTGCACCGGGAGTTTTTGCAGCATGATAATAGTGTTTCATAGTGTTGGGTGTGGGCTGAGGCTGTGGCTGCTCACCTGCCATGTGATGAAGCTGTAGTAACCTGCCATAAGGTGATGATGAAGCTGTAGTAACCTACCACGAGGCCCAAGCCTGATGAAGCTCCAGAGGCTTTACTTTTTTTAGGTCGTGCAATGCCCACAGTTACCATTTAAATGGCCACACGTGACTGTAAAACTCATGTAAAATTACTCACTGTATCAAGGCCATTCAAACCTCTGTCACAGCAACATCAGCAGCTTTCTGTCATGCTGCAGGCACCCCTGTGCAGGGCTGGACAATGCAGTAAAAACTGAGGAGTTGCAGACACCCAATGTGCAGAGTTGGGTGATGCAGTAAAATCTGTCAGCTCAGAGAGGTGCTGGACCAGCCCAGGGATGCAGTTCAGGAGCTAAGCTGCAAGGTTTTGGCCAGAACTACCTGGAAATCACCTCTCACCTCAGCCCGTGTGTCTGTCAGCATTTGTGCAGCTCTTGAGAACGTGGGGTTTGATTTCTAAGCACGATTTGGGGTTAAGTGAAGGGGCAGTTACAGCAATTTTAAGCTTCATGCAGTGTTGGGTGTAATCTGCTGATAGAAAGTGTCCTGTGCAGCCTGAGTGGTTGGGATTGGAGCTGATGACACAAAACTCTCTTCTTCAGTGACAATTGTAGTGGTTATGTACTATTTGCTGAACTCCCAGGGTAGAAATCTGCTAAAATCAACCCCCAGGGTGACGAGCCCTTCAGGTTTGTCTGCTCAGGGAAATAAATCAGCTGGCACTGTCCTGTGCTGAGACAAGCCCAGGCTTCAGCTGTAGTGGTTTAGCCCTGGCTGTAAAACTTCAGGGTTTTCTCTGAAATGAAATCAGTCTGAGAATCAAAGTAAATTTTCCACCCTTCCCCAATCTGGAGGGACTCGTTTGTATGAGGTTTCAGCAGCAGAAAATGTGAGGCTGGTTCCAGTGTGAGAGGGTTTCTTTGAAATCTTCACAGCTGAGGCTCCTCAGAGAATTGGGGATGGGAGCTTATTTTTAGTCGTGGTCTAGATTTTCATTGATCTGGGCTGGAAGTGTGGCAGCAAATGAAAGAAGCATTAACACTCGGTATTCAAGAGCAGGGACCAGGCCAGGAGCATTAAATTCTCAGCATCATGACCACAGCCCTATTTGTAACATTAAAAATACATTTGGATGCTGTGAATTTGGCAGATGTCAAGTGTCTATAAAACACTTGGTAGAGGGCAGCTTTCTGATGTGAATAACAACATTCAATTGAGCTATATATTGACTAGAATCAAATAAAAATAACATGTTTCTAGCACAACACCAGCAAGCAAATAGAAACCGTGGAGGTATTTTAACCATTACTGAGGAAAAAAAAAACCAACAAAAAAACCCCTCAGTGTTAGTTCAGTTAATCCCCAAGCAGGGAAGCTTCATCTGAAAATTTGCTTTTTCTCGCACTTCAATGACATTTTCTAGTAACACACGGGCCTCTGAATTCCTATTTGCATAGTTCCTGGTACTGAAGTATTTTCTTGCACAAGATCCCTGATAGGATGCACAAAGAGGTGTTTAGAAATTAACACACCCACTAATGAGCTGCTGGTTGATGAGGTGATGTGACAGCTCCTTACCTGGGCTGGGAGGGGAGGAGGAGGCTGTGTCCATCTGCAGCACTGCAGGGATTTGGAGACACTGACTGTAATTCACTGGGCTGGGTTGTTTATTTTTTTGGCTGGAATAATTGCTGCTAACACTGTTTTTGTGTGTATGAATGTCAGCCTGGTACTGTAAGTCACTGGAACGTAACCTTTTAAAGAATGCATCACTTCCAAATTTAACAAACAAGTCATACTCTTGTCCCACCTCTCGCTTGGGTTATTTTCTTCCCTCCTTCTGCTGCTTGGAAGATCTCGTGTGAAGAGGTGACACAAGGAATGATGTGTGGTCTGACCTTAAGAGCTGCTTGGGGCAATGCCAAGGAAAGCTGTTTTTTAGGCAGTCTCTCAGTGATTCATGGTTTACCTCTGCTCCCTATTGTTTTACACCGGTGCCTTTGGAGTCTTTCCCTGTCGCATCTCAAGGTGAAGGAGGTTGCAGAGCTGTGGCTGATTCATGGGCTGTGTTTTTCCCTCCAGCTTCGGAGAATTTGGCACACAGCAGAGCTGCTCACTGCCTGCCCAGCTCACCTGAGCTCAGGCTGTGAGCTGGAGCTGAGTTTTCCACCTCCTGTGCGTGGTGTCTCAGCTTTCTGCATTTCCTCTCTGCTCTGAACCCAAGAGCTCCCACTGCATAAATACTGGGTGAAAACCCGGGTGGCTGAAAACACACAGTGACCTTAAACTGGGAGATCCCCTGGAGTGTTCATCTCCATGAATTATTTTGAGATCTTGCTTCTGCTGGGCATTGCCTGAAGGCAGCCCTGGAACCAGGACACCCCACATCCCCTCTCCTGCATCCAGGACATGTGGGACACACTACACCACAGCAGGAGGAATGTGATCCGTGGCTGCAGCCTTGTACCAAGCACTCTGTGGCTGGAAGCTCTCCCCCCGTGTCTGCTGCTGCCCTCTTTGCTAAATTTACACTTGTCAGAGCACTTGGGAAGCCCAGGGTCAAACATTACGGAAAAAGCCTCGGCCGCCGCTGACCGCTGGCTCTGCCTCCCGGGCTGAGCCCTCTCCACTCCATGTTTCTCAGCTGGTGCAGGGACTCAGAGGTTGCACAAAGTTGAATAAATAATGCTGATGGGTTAATTGTAGCTTGCAGGCTCAGTTGTTGATTAGAGTCATATGGTGTTTTTCCAGCACGTCGCAACCCTTCGTTTCAACATCCTTGTTTCGTATAACCACAACAAATTACGTCTCCAGTCTCTTTATTTATTCGTGGTCCTCTGCCCCCGGAGTGAACTGCTGGTGGAGGGAAGGAAATGCAATAACTTCACTCCTGGTTGCTGTTTGGGGTGTGTGCATTTACAGTTTCCCAGTTGCACTGATGGGGAAACCAATAAATTAGTAACGCAAGGTGAACCCAGCGCCGGGCCACAGCTGGGAGATCCCTGCCTGTCATCCATCATGGGAGCCAGAGAGACTGCAATAAAAGCAATTCCTGTCCTCTTGATACTGTTTTTCCTTAGAATTTCTGCCTGAGAGAAACCTATTAATAAAACAGTAACAAAAGCAGTGAGAAAATGCTTTTAAAATTCATGATTCACTGTTGTAGCAGGAGCAGAGTGTGAAGGGAAATGGGGGTTTTTTTCCAATACAGTGCAGCCTTCAACGTGGCCGTGTTTTCCCCTCTCCTTTAACAGCTGAAAGAATAGTCAGTATTTACGTTAATAAACTTCTGTGTTACACCTTGAGCAATTAGACCTACTTTCATGCCCTAGATATTGGTTTCTTATCCCTTAATAACACTGTTTATTAAATATGAGGCGTTTTCTTGTATTTGAAATTTGTTTTTCTCTTTGCTTTACCCTGTCATTCTAGTGACAGGGAGGGTGATGGGTTTCTTTCATAATTAGTTAATTTTCTTTATTTGTTTCCTCTACACAAAGGATTTTACTCTTCAGATGCTATGGTTAGAATGTACAGCAAAAAAAGTTTTGTTGATTTCTTTAAACAGTCTTCTGGTTCTTTTTAATTGTACGTGTGCATGAAATAACATTTTTTTATTCAGTTCTGAACTTCTCACCAGATCTGTCTGACAGGGCCTTCCTGACTTTAAAAAAATAGATTTTCACATAGTGTTACTTTCAGCAAATGTTGGAAGAAATGTTTTCATGTCTCAGTGTAAATTATCCAAATGATCTATTCATTATATAAATATATAATGAATTAGTGTGCTCTGACTCATGTCAGGAATATGCAGCTCTTTTTTTAGGAGAATAGATAAAGATTTATGTCTCAATGGCTAAACAAAAATTTGGAAGAAAATTTGAAGGAACGAAACAAGCGTTTATGAGCAATTCTGATTTACTCAAGTTTGCTGTTGAGTTCCCAGTGTGTTTTTTTTTTGTTTTTAATTTTTTTTTAACAGTTATGGAAATGTTTCCCCTTCTCTAGGGGATGTGATGCAGGACTGGAACAGAGCAGCAGCTGCTCTTTGGTCTCTCCCCCTGTCCCAGGCACATTTCTCACAGCAGCAGGAGACCACAGCTCTTTAATTCATCAGCTGGGGCAGAGCACACGTTGTCTCGTTTGTGTTTTTCCAGAGTTTTGAAGGAGGTGAAAGTGTCAGGACCAGGTGATGACACCACTTTGCCTTGTTTTTGGCACTTTTAAGTGCTGAGGGACAGAATCCCATTTTTCTCGGCTCAGTGTTCCAGGGGCAATTTTTAGGTGGAGATTTTGCCCACCCTGAGTGTGCTGCTTTCCACTGAGCAGCAGGAACATGTTCTTCACCCACTTCCCTGTAAAGGCTCTCTGCTGGATTTTTATCACAATTATTAAATGTCACCATTAGAGAAACCGATTCTTTTGAAGAAGTTCTGAATTCTTGGGATTGTGTAGAAAAATTAGCATTTGCTGTTAATGCTGAAACAAAGGGAAACAGCAATTGGCATCTGTAAAGAATTTCAGGCTGATTTTTTAATTTTATGCAGACCTATCCAAAGCTCAGACCATGCAAGACAGTTGCTGCTTGCTTGATAACCCACTTGAGTAATTTGCTGCAGGCCTGAGTACAGAGACAGAGCTAAATATGTTGAAAAGAGCATTCTTTGCTTCTTTGCTTTGCACTTAATCCACCAGCCTTTCAAATGGAGGAGAAAATTTTAATTCTCAAAGAATTGGAGAGGCTGCTGCGGGTGTTCAGCCCTGGTACAGCCACCCTGCAGCACATTTTGTTGTGTTCGTACCCTCAGTGAACATCTGGCAGCTCTGTGACACCAATCCATGAAGTGTTAACTTTCACATGATTCAGAAGATTTTTCTGAGGAGACTTTTCTTTCCTCCCTCCTCCCCCCTCTGGAAAATGAATTATAAACCATCTCCAGCTTTTATATTTTTATTATAACCCGGTTATATTCCAGCAAAAGCTCCTGGCAGATAGTTTCCTCATCCATTTCCAAATGAAGATGTGTTAAATTTATTTGCTGGAGGAACTTGTAGCTTGTGCTGTAACCTTGGTCATGGGACTGGATATGAAAACAGAGGGATAGAAGCCCACTTAACAGCAGGGAACAAAGTGGAGCTGGAGCTGGAAATGTTATCAGGCTGGGAAGGCAAAACGTGTTGAATTACTTCAGAAAGCAGATTTTGGACATGTGATTTGGGACATGTGGCTTCACTCACTGGATCCACGTGTGGTTCACACTGCTTGCGTGAGGTCAGGCTGTGCCATGGTTGTGGAAAAGGGACCAGGTGCCCCAAGAAAATAACACTAAAATCCAGGTGAGAGGCATTTCCTGGGCTCGACCTCTTTACCTGTGCTTAGAAAGAGCCATTCCTCCTGCAGGTGTGTGGGAGGCTCAGCTGCCCATTCCAAAGGAATCAGCATCATGTTTTCCACCAGGGTAATGTCCTGCTAATTCAGCAAGGGCTTTGGGCAAGCACTCGGTGTTCTATATGTGTATTTTTTTATTTATAATTAATGAGCGTAGAGGTCTTGTGGAGGTTTCATTTTTCTGCTCTAAATATGTGTTGATCAGGAGTAAGTTTTACCTATTTTTCCACACTTAGTATGTCAAAAATATAATCCCGTAACCTTCAAGAGCTGCTTTCATGAAATATCTTGATGAAATCTTGCCAAAGCATTATTGTAAAATGGATACTGAAACCCTGGCCCACTCAGGTTCAATATTCCAGCATGGTACATTGACTTCTGTTGTGCTGCTGGTATTTCCTTTGTAAGAATGCTGCTCCCCTCCACTGCCCCAGCCCCAGGGACTGTTAAGAGCAACTGTGTATTTCTTAGAAAGGTGAAAACTGAATGCAGATTTTCTTTTCACTCTGACCTTGTTTCTTTTCCAGGCCCTGGAAGAAGCCCAGAAAGCCATTCAACAGCTCTTTGGTAAAATTAAGGATATTAAAGACAAGGCTGAAAAATCTGAACAAATGGTGAGCAGCACTTTCTTTCTGGCCTTTGAAAGGGAGGGGACACTGACTTTCCCTGTCAACAACATTTTTGTCCTTGGTCCTGGACTGGTTGATAATTTCCTACTGAGCCTGTAGCGTTCACAGGGCTGCTGAGCTGACACCTCTACAGTCCCAAAGAGGAGAGAATGGCTTCTTATCTCCTGAAAATCTCATTGCTGGGACTTGATATTTAACCAGAATCCTTTTTCACTCACTAGGTGAAGGAAATCACCCGGGATATCAAGCAGCTGGATCATGCCAAGCGTCACTTGACCACCTCCATCACCACCCTCAACCACCTCCACATGCTGGCAGGGGGGGTGGATTCTCTGGAGTAAGTGTGGGAATTCCTGGGGGTACTTTGACACCACTGCTGAGTTGTGAAATTTGTGCAGTGTTCTCTGAGTCTGTCACAGCCTGACAAGTTTTTTTGGAGCAAATTTTGCTTCAAAGTCTGGATTTCTGCTGGCAGATCCTTTCTGTGCTGCTCTGAGTGAGCCCCAGCCTGTGTTGTTGTGTTTAATAGTTTGCAGCATCGATTGCTTGAATTGCTCTGTTGATCTTTGCTGATAAGGAATGACTCTGGCTTCATTAAGGAGTAGGACAACCTGTTAGGAATCCTCATTAGGGATGTGCTCTTGGGAATTTGGGAGGATTTTTGTCAATCTTGTATCTAAAACTGCAATGAGTCTAGTTTTCATTCCAGCATGAGTTTAAGGAAACCTTGCAGCTTGTACTGTGTGTGAATTGGGGGTTAAATATTTCTAATAATCCATTGTGGGTTTTTTAATATGCTTGACGAACACACAATCTGGGGAAATACAGTTTTTTCACATGTTGCTTCTGTGAAGTTGCACAGCCTGTTCTTGGTTTTGTAGCAAATCCTACACGAACGCCGGGTCGTGAAGTGCCGAGAATAAAATTTTACTCAGCCTGCTGTCTCCACTGGAACGATCCTAAAGGATGACATAAAAATAAATTAACTCGATTTTCTTCTTTTTCACTGTCACTTCCCTGTGAAAGTTATTAACAAGAGAAGTCAAGGCTAATGGCTTTTCAGCCTCGTTCTCCTCCAGAGAAGCTTTAACTCACACTTTGTGTGTGATGACGAATGGCTTCACTCAGGTCATTACAGTCAAATAACATTTACTGCCTCCGGACCCATACTGGGAAGCGGATGCATTCAGTAGTTTACATGTTCCTTGCCAAGTGTTGCTTTTGACATTTCTTTTTTCTTTTTTTTTTTTCCTTCTTTGAGGCATTGTTAGATGTGTGCCAGATTGGTTTATTTTAGCGTCGCTTAAGCGAAATTTTAATGCCGCCTCGGAACGTTAATGAAGAGCCGTGTATTTTAGAAAAATAAATGTCAATAGGGACCAGCGTGACCCAGTGGGGATGAAGTAACCTGTGCAATTACCACCCAGGATTTTCATTGAATCTGCCTTTGTAAAGCTTTAATTTCCTCTGCAGGGCTATGACCAGGAGGAGACAATATGGGGAAGTTGCCAACCTTCTCCAAGGTGTCGTGAATGTGTTGGAGCACTTCAACAAATACATGGGGATCCCACAGATTCGACAGCTCTCTGAAAGGTAAAAGGTTCAAACCCTGAGCACTTCCTTTCCTGCTGGGGAAATATCTTAGGCAGATTCAGAGTCTCAGGGATGTGAGGCCTGGACATGGTCCTTGGAGCTTCTTTACAGCCAAAACAAACAGGTTAAAACTGGACAGAGTTTGCTCAAATCTGGAGCAGCCCTTTCTGTTCAATAGCAGTAATTATTATGGATGGAACTTGCTCTGTGCTTTTTTTACTGACTGGCTTTTCATTTTCTCACCTGGAGGAGCCTGTGGAAGTGCAGGTTGTTCTGTGAGATGTTCAGGTGCAGGTGTTTGTGGTGAGCCCTCAGGTGATGCTTTCTCCTGCTCTGTTCAGCTCAGTGATGGAGCCTGGCATGAAGCACAGATCTGTTCATGCCCTTGGTGATGTCTGGGCCCCTTTGTGCCTCACCATGGACGTCACAGCTGCTGAGCTGCTGTCACCTGCAGTACCCCAGGGCTTGGGCAGGCAGGATTTCTCCTTGTGCCTTTGCCAAACTTGGTTATTCTGGGCACCTTGACTTCCTTCTGCCAAAACCTGTTCCTGTTGCCCAATTCTGCTGAGATTTGAGGCTTTTAGCCAATCTTCTGCTGGGCTTTTACAGTTTTGATTTTCTGAAGTGGACTTGCACTTTAATTTGGTGAGTTTTGGTGCAAGTCCCCACCACCCTCAGCAGTAGCAGGTGAAGGCTCAGTGGTCACTAAGCCACCATTTCTCCTCAATCTTGGCTTCATTTGGGATGTGACAGCTGGGAATTGAGGGAACAAGGCCCTCCCTGTTCTAGGGGACATTGCTGTCCCTTCCTGAGATGACTTTGCTCGTTACAGAGGTACTCAAAGGAGTCCTCCAGGCACAGTCATTAATTTTTTTTGGTGACTTGCTTTGCTAAGACAGCAGCTGGCTCCCTGTGTTGTTTAGTGATGGAAACAGAGTTTGAATGATTTGTTTGTAATGTTTTCATGTAAATCTGTTGGACTTTGCTTTATGGTATAGATACCTCTTCCAGAAAACACAGATGGGATCCATGAAACAGAGCAGAAGAAAAATCCACTTGAAATCTAGAGAAGGGATGGGGGCCTTGTTTAACAAAGCATTTGACCATAAGCATTTGCTTAAATGAACATCAAGGAAATGTAAACATATGTCAGTGCTTTTCTGAGTTGAGGCTGTTGTCTATTCCAACCTTGTGCTCAGAAAGATTGCTTGCTTCATTTTCTTCCAGAGTGGTAATGCCCTTTGGGCAGAAACCTGCTGTCCTTGGCCGTTTTAAGGCAAGATATAATTTAAGCCTTGGTCTAGAATTCTGGCTGGTTTTCCCTTTCTGGTGGATGATTGTTTAATACTTTTGTAGTTGCTGATTGTTATAAAAACCAACTGAGGCTCCTGCTAAAAGGCCACGGTGGTTTCGAGTCACACCAGCCAGACTGGCAAGGACATGGAGGAAAGCTTTTGTTTTATTCTCCCTTCAAGATAAGGATCTGAAAAGCTCAAGAAAGTCTGTTCCTCCTATTTTTAGAATTGCCTCAGCAGGGTTTTCCTTCCAGTGTTTATACAGGGAGAGCTGCACCATCTGGTAGTGATAGAGGAGGCTGCTTGTGGGGTGAAAGGAGCTGCTCTGGGGTGCTGCTGGGAGCTCTTTACTGCTCCACATCCAGGCAGAAAATTCCTACAGGGAGGTCCATGGCACCATAATCCTGTGTTTGGAGTTGGACTCTGTGGCTCTGTGTTAGGGCCTGGTTTGGAGTTGACTTTTCTCTCTCTTTTGCTTGGAAATCCTTTAGTGATTCCTGAAACATCAGAGGAAGTTTGCCTGGCTTCTTGCAGGGGATATTTTTAGGCTGTGAAATTGCTGGGGTTTGGTATCTCATGGATTTGTTTTAATGGTACAAGTGAAGCCTCTAGGATGTTTGGGAAGGCAAGAAATGCTTTAGTGGATGTTGGCACAGACCTGTGACAGTAACCAATGTCTGTTATATACAATAAGCCCATTATATACAGTGCTAAACGAGCAGATTCTGCTGCTTTCTGAAATAAAAAGCCTCTTTTTTCATGGTGTGAATGGAGTGAAGCCAAGTATGAATGGGAAACCATGGGAAGGAGAAGTGCCTGCTCCGTGGTGTTGGATGTGCTCTTTGTCATGGGGTATTCAATTTAGGTTGCTGCTCCTGGATGCTGTGAGAAGTAACGATGTGTTTTTAATGTTGTTTTCCACCTGTTCTGTCCCTTTGAAAATAACCAAGCAAAAATCCCACTGTAAGGATTCATTGGAAACCTGGACTGAACTCTCAATTAGCTGGCTTCTTGTGCTGATCCTGTTGAGTATTGATGCAGAAATGTCACAGTTCATAGCCAAATGTAAATATTTTCCTAAGAGAGTTCCTAAAACAATTTTTAATGGAATGCATTGGTAGCTGTAGTTGTGCTGCAGTAAACAGGAATATTTTCTTATCTCTCAATCCTCTGCTGTTTTCTGTCTGTGGAGGGAGGTACAATTAATGGTCCCAAACCCACCCAGAAAAGTGGTCTTGCAGGCCTAGCAGATAGTGAAAAAAAAAAGCCTGGAAAGTATTTAGGACAAAGATAATTATAAGTTTGCCACAGGAAAACAGGCTGGCTCAGCCTCTTTTTATCTCAGCAAGCTGCCAGGCGTGGTTTAAGATTTCTGGTAGCTTTGGCTAAAGGAATTGTGGTTTCTATTAATTGAATGTCATTTGAAACATAGCAGTGGGTTTTCTTGTTTTTATTTTTTTAAGGGTAGGGGAAACGGAGAACAAAAGCCACTAACAATAAAACAGAAGTCAGAGAAACAGAAATCATTAATAGCTGGATAACCAGAGGGTTTGGCAACCCCAGGAAAAGGCAATTCCCTGCTGTGTGGGATATCCCAGCACGTTTCTAGGGGAACCTACCCAAGGAAAGAAACCCTTATCAAACCCACCTGAGGCTCTGAGAGATCTTAAATCTCTTATCTGAGCTTGCTGAGCCAATTCACTTGGTGAAGTGGCTCCACACACACCCTCGGGCACAGGCAGGGAGGTCATTCAGCATGTCCAGGCTTTTATCTTTTAATGCTGCACTCCATGGAGAATATTCTGAATTATTGGAAAGCTGACAGCTTTCCACAGAGGCAATAACCTCCAGCGGCTAAAGCAAGTGCCCCCACCTCGTGTTCTCTGCCTAAGGCAGTTGAGCTCTGAAGAGGTGGCAGGAAGGTTTTCTTGCTTCTGGGTGTGTGTTCATAATTGTGAAAATAATTGAGTGTTTCTGTTGGTGTGGTTATTTAAAAAGTGATATTTACTGGGAGGGCTCTGGGGCTCCCTGTCCTTGCTCACACACACCTAAATTTTTGGCTGCTTGGATGGCTCTGCCCTGTCCCTCTCTTAGAAAATATGAAGGAAGAAAAAAAAGAAGATTCAAACTCGTTCTCCCTGCCTGCTTTTGAGAGATTTTTATGCAGGACCTATTTTTAAAAAATACATATTTTTAACATCTCACTTGAGCAAAGGCATTCCTGCAAGTTTCTTAATTTAAGGATACGAGAATCCCCATTAAGACTATCCTTAAGTACTTTCCTGAATCAGTGCCTAAAACAACAAAGCTTGTGGACAGGGCTTTTAACTGCTTGACAGAGGCTCTTTTAAATTTGTTGAGTCTTTAGGAATCTGGCTGCTGCTCTTTTTCAGTGCCTCCACTGTGCTGCAGTGCAGCTGTTGTCAAATAGAAAGGTCCCCACAGCCTCTGCTAAGGAAAGAAGTACCACTGCTAATAGCTTCCAGTTGTTCATACAAACTCACTAATTTCTGTGACTCCTAATTCTACACACTTCTTGTTTCTTGATTATTTAAAAGAGAAAAAATTTCCATCTGTGTTCAGTGTATTTTTTTTTTCTTTTTTTCCCCCCACTTCTTTTTTCTGAAGAATCAAAGGGTTTGGTGCTGTGATGCTTTCTCACATGAGCTAGAAGTGTGGAATTTAAGCAGGAGTAAACCTGTAGCTGTGGCTTCCTCCTTCCTGATTCAATTTCCCACTTCTGTTTCGACAGATTAGTGAATTCCTTTTGTTTCCCGGTTATGAAGTTGTTAACTGGGGATTTTTACCTGGAAGAGTAGAGGAGTTTCTGAACATTCCTGTGAAGCAGAGAGCTTAAGTGAGAATTATTTTCGACATTGCAGGCAGGAAGCTTTTCCAACGAAATCCCCATAAATAAATCCTGGGGAAGGCAGGTCGTACATCCAGTTAAATCACAGATATAAAGTTATATTTCAGCCTTCACTTTGAAAGGACTAGAATTTTCTGCATTTGGCACCATGAAAGAATCCAGCATTGTCAGATCATCTCGTAGATTTTTGCCACTAATGGAACTCAAATGGGAAGATTAAAGACTCAGATCATTCCTTGATAAGGTTGAGGAGTCTTAAACAAGCAAGAAAAAAAAATTCCCAAGTCTTCTGCCCACAGTCTGAACAAACATTTTCACAACAGTAAATGTCGCCAGTCTTGCTAAAGTATCAATCTCAGTGGAAAAATCCACTGTTTGAGTGATCAGTTTAGACCTGAAAGTGTTTCCAGTATAATAAAAACTGATGGAAGAATTCAAGGGCTGCAGAGGGATACAAGTGCCTCACTGTTTGCTTTGGCACTTTCCAGTGTGTGTAGGCATTTCCATTTCCCTAGAAGTATCAATTAAGCTGTATTGACTTTTATTTCTGGAAATTGGAAGCTTTATTCTCTCAGACAAGAAAAAAAAAAAAAAAAGAGCAAGGTTGTGGTTTATTCTACTCCCATTTCATACCTTTGCTCTTTTGTGCTTCTCTAAGAGACATGGAGGATTTATAGGATAAATCTGCTGCCAGCAGTGTTCACTTAAAAGTGGATCAGTACACCTGGAACTGTGAGAGGTTCATGGTGAAGATTGAGACATTATGAAGCTTTTTACATGTTAGAAACATATTTCTGTTGAAACGTGGTCAGCATAAGTAGATGGCGCTGGCATTAAAGGCTTTTCAAAGAGCTGATTAACTGGCCCTTATTGAAATATTAAATGGCAGGAGAATCCAGGACATGTTCTGCTGCAGCTGAGGGGTCAGTGCTTGTGCAGAGTTTTCATTCAGAGAGCAAAGAGAATTTTTGCTCCCAATTTTCTCCCAGTTTTCACACACAGACCTTCTTAATGTAGATATTTTCTCTTCAGCATCCTTTTGATGCCTTCCAAACCTTCCTGCAGGTGCTGGTGTCTCAGCCACCTTGCAGTGATGTTTGCAGGGAGGTTTTGAGCCCCCACCAAAGCCCTTCCTGTGTCCCCCCCAGGGTGAAGGCAGCACAGAACGAGCTGGGGCAGCAGATCCTGGCTGACTTCGAGGAAGCCTTTCCTTCTCAAGGTACAAAGGTAAAATTCTCACTTTTCTCTCTTCCTCCCGTTAAAAAGCATCACTGAAAACCGTTCAGTATGATTGTTGTTGGATTTAGTCTCGTTTTTCCTCTAGATTTGCTCTCTGCCTGTTCCAGGAGTTTCTTTAGAATGCAGAGGGTGATTTCTCTTTCTCACTGTTCCTGTCAGGAATGTGGAGGGGAAGTGCCACCCTTCCCTTCACTCTGCACAGAGAACTGCAGCCAGGCAATAATTCATCTGTGAGACCCCACTGGGCTTCCCTTGGGGTCTCACCCAGTCCCTGGTTATTTGTTTGTCACAAAAATTTGTGTTTTGTTCAGAGGAAGCCGAGCACAGGCTGGCTGTTGACACAGTGCCACCAAGTTTGTCTCTGGTTTACTCAGCTCAGATACAGATCTGGGCTGGGGCTGAGGCACCAACTGTGCTTCCCCAGCTTTGTGCATCCAAACATTTGCAAACAGTGAAGGGAGTAGGTGTGGATTTGAGTTTACTTCCAAGAAAACACCACTTCTGTCTTTCCAAGTACCAGCTCTGCTGCTTTCTTCATACAACTGGCAAGTACAGGGATGAGGAGACTCTTTGCAAAAGTTGGTGGAGGGCAAATCTGTGTCTGTGTCAAGCAGCACCAAAACAGCCTTTTTTAAAAAGAAAAAGCTTCTAAATTTTCTGTCTTAAAAAAAAAAAAGCTTCTAAATTTTCTGCCCTTTTTTTAAAAAAAGGCTTCTAAATTTTCTGTTCCTTTATCATGCAACAACTCCGTGGTCAGTGAAATGAAAGCAGCTCAATTTTCATGCAACAGAAGATGCAGCAATAGATAAAGAGCAGCAGCAGAACTCATTTAATCTGAAATTATTTTCTTCTTATTATTATTTTGACAGAGGACTGGTGGGCCCAGCAATGTCCTACGTGATGCCTGCCTGGTAGCCAACGTCCTGGATCCCAGGATCAAACAGGAAATCATCAAGAAATTCATTAAACAGCACCTCTCAGAGTATCTGGTCCTTTTCCAGGAAAATCAAGATGTAAGGGAAGCTTAGCAAGCTACATTTGGATTTCACATTTTGCTCTGCTGGCCTTCCCAAAATTGACGCTTCCAGCAGGTTCCTGTGATGAAAAGTTTTTATCCCAAGGGCTTGGAAAGTGGTTGTGGGTGTGATCTGGAGAGGCTGATGGAGCTGGGAGTTGATGTTATCTCTGCCAGGATTTTCCCACCTTAGACCTCAGTTTCATCGCTAGAAATGTTTTCTCCCCTCATGTAGAAAATAAATAAATTTGTGTTAGATTTGTTTCCTGCCCTGCAAAGGGTTGAAAAATGAAACTCTGAAAACTGCAAGCTCAACACCTCCACTCCCCAAACAATCAAGAAACACCCCAAAATGCTTAGAGAGCTGAGGGGGAGGGATTTCTAGGAAGTTAATTATCTTTGTAGCTAATTTTTAAACTTTCTGTCCTGATACTAACAGCTTTTTAAAAATTTACCATAACCTTCTTGAACTAAGGAAAAAACCCTACACAAACCAAAATCACCTTTAGATCAAAATGTATTTTATCAATTTCAAATGTTTGACATAGAATAGAGAAAGGCTGAAATGCCAAAGTTTAAATAGCATTTTTCCATCAAGGATTTTTGGATTAATCTTCCTGGTTTTTGACCAGAAAACACTAAAACTAGGGGGGAAAAATCCCTCCCTGCTCAGGCTGTAAGAATTTTTGTTGGAGTTTAAATGTGAGCTGAATGTAAGAATCCAGGAATTCCTGCACTCTCATCCCACTGTTGACTTTAACCTCTCTGTGAAACAAAGAGGGTGGGATCAAATGAAACGTTATTGGATTGAGTTTTCAATAATCTCTGCATGATTTAGTGGCACTGTTATCCTCATTTTCAACAGGACTTGCTCTCTTAATTCGCACAAGATAGGATTTTCAGTCTGGCGTGTGTTTAAGCACTTGGAATCCCAGAATCATTTAGGTTGGAAAAGACCTTTAAGATCCTTGATTCCAACCGCTAAACCCTGTCCCTGAGTGCCACATCCACACATCTTTTAAACCCTTCCTGAGCTGGTGACTCAGCCAATTCCCTGGGCAGCCTGTTCCAGTGCTTGATAACCCTTTCAGTGAAGAAATTTTCCCTGACATCCAACCTAAACCTCCCCTTGGAGCACTCAGAGGATGTTAATTGACGTCAAATCAGCTCTGATCGATCCCGAGCTCCTCCGCGGAGCTGCTGCAGCAGCACAGCTCTGACCATTTCCAACTTGCTGCTGCTAAAGATGCTCTTGGTGCTAAAAAAAAATCTTGTCCATGGGGTTCAGGTGGCGTGGCTGGATAAGATTGACCGGCGCTACGCCTGGATCAAGAGGCAGCTGGTGGATTACGAGGAGAAGTACGGGCGCATGTTCCCCGCCGAGTGGTGCATGACGGAGCGCATCGCCGTCGAGTTCTGCCACGTCACCAGGTGAGCCCCACGCAGCTCCTCCCTGGAAGTAACAGGCTGCACTGGCTCCTGCCACACTGCTCAGTGTCTAAAGGCAGGCTGCAGGTACCGCTGTGTGCGATTGAAAGGAAGCGAGGAGGGAAAAGCCTGAGAAGAGTCGGTAAAACGATGAGGAATTGAAGTGATGTGAAAATCAATTTGCAGCGTAACAGAGGTAAAAATCAGTAATGTTTCAGGCCAAGTGGAGTAGCGTGAGCTGACTGTACTCTGAGTGCCTCAGACCAGGCTCTTTGCCAGCCAGAGACAGGGAAACAGAGAAGAGTGCCAGGTGGAGTCCCAGTAGCACCATTGCCTTTGTTCTGGGACCACAGTGGGAGTCACTGTGCTTCCCAAGGTTGGATCCTGAGGGCTTTCCCAACTGGCTGCTAGGAGATGGGGTCCTGTTACCCACAGAGCTGGGAACAACTGTGGTTGTGTTTGAAATGGGATCTGCAAAGCAGTTTTACGTTAGAGAGCCTCTTAGGAGTTAGCCTGAATTTTCTGATGAAAGTCTCTCTGGGGAACGGACCAACTCTGGAGTTGCAGTGTTAGGTTTCAGATCTTTATAGAAAACCACGTTTGTTTTTTCTGCATCCCCTCTCTCTTGCAGGGCAGAGCTCTCTAAGATCATGCGCACGAGGGCGAAGGAGATTGAGGTGAAGTTGCTTTTGTTTGCAATTCAGAGAACAACCAACTTTGAAGGGCTCCTGGCCAAGCGCTTCTCAGGCTGCACTCTTGCTGATGGCACCGTGGTAAGGGGATTTTTGAAGGGCTGTCCTTTACTCAGCAGCTTTCTCAGGAGAAAGAAACCCCCTCACACCCAGCTCAGGTAGTACAGACTACCAAAGGTGTCACCTGCAGCCTCAGGGTGTTTGATGTGACTCTTGCTCAGTGGCCCGTAGTTGGAAAAGTGATTTTTAGTTCTGTAGACTGTAGAGAAGATGGCACAGGGCTCACAAGAATAAAAACATGCTGCTTGTGTGCTTTTCGGGTTCTCCTGGGGCTCTGTGCTCTTTGAAGCCACATAGCTATGGAGAGCCACAGAGTGACTGTGGTGTGGTAAATGCCTTGTAATGTTTGTTCTCTACGTGTCAGTGACACTTTATAACCCAAAGTCCCCTCTTCTCCTCATTTCTGGGTACCACACATTCACCACATGGTACCAGCTCTCAATCCCACATTGTTGGGTCACTCTGGCTTGCAGGGACATTGGTGGCTTCTGCTTTGTCTCTTTTGGTAGATTGTAAATAGGCAGAACCAAGAGGAAAAAGCTCAGTGGATATCTCTGGAGCCATTTCTGAGCTTTTCCTGCCTGGAATCTCAGGCCAGAGCTCTACCAGCCAAATGCCCTGGCTGCACAGAGCATGTGTGGCTCAGAAGCCACTGGTTTGAGGTTGGCTTTTCTGTCCAGCTGGTGTCTTGAAGCCTGCTTGAGTGTGATAATTCAGCCTCCAAGGAAAGCCTGCTGGACCCACTTGTCATTTGCTGTGGGTGCTGCTAATTAAAAGAGGAAGTCCTGTAAGGTTTTCCTCCTGGCTGAAATTAGATCTCTCAAGAATATGGCTTTATTTATTCTGACAAATTTCACAGAAAATTTGCTGAATTTAATTAAATTGGCGTCACTGGGTTGTTACAAGTGAGAAAACCAGAAGGGGAGGGTTTGGTTTCAAATGGCAGAACATCCTGTGTTTCCCCCTTTCTGACATAGCTAGAGCCTGTGCTGCTCTGGCTGTCATTTGCCCTGTTCCATACCCAAAATGAAAGCCACCATTAAAAATGGCTGGCTGCTGAGTGCAGAGAGGGGGACAAACAGTGGGAGCAGCAATTTGGGGTTTATTGCAGGGCTGAGTTCTGGAGCTGCTGTTGTGGGTTATCCCAGTGGATAACCCACACTTTGGAGTGGGGTTTGGGAGAGTGGAAATGTCACAGTGGACAAAATGGCCCTTTCAAGGAGGATTCAGGCAGTGTGGGTGCAAACAGAGCAGGGGCTGAGGATGGAGGGATGGAGAGGGAGCCAGGATCTGACCACCTCTGCTGAGAGAAGGCAAATTGCTGGGCAGTGCTTTGAAAGGCTCAGGAAAGCAAAATGTGGATACAGCTGTGTGCCAAAGGGCACAAAACTGGCTGTTCTCTGATGAGCTTCCTCTTTTCCAACAGAAGAAGCCAGAAGTGCCACCTCCCTCCACCAACCCCTTTCTGGAGGATGAAACTGGGGCAGAGACAGATGAGATTGTGATGGAGAAAAGTGATACAGACAAAGTAAGTCTTTGAAGTTCTCAGCTGTCAGAATCTCCAGTGGGGCCTCAGCTTTTCCCACCCTACTGATTGGGAAAGTTTGTTTTCAGAGCAATTAATGTAGTGCAGTTTTGATCCTTTGTGCAGCATTCAGGCTCCCGGTAGGACCATGCTTTGCTCTGGCTCACTTCACTGAAACCAAAGCAATCTTTATTCCAGTTAATAGTGCAGAGACAATCCTGCCACGTGAGAGTGGGCTGGGTTCTGTTCCAGCCTGTACAGCAACAGCCCAAATGGAACTACAGGATTTCTGTCAAAAGAGAGATGAAATAGCTATTTGGGTTTTCAGATCCCCAAAGAAGCTCCTCTACAAACACTTGCAATTCATATTTTGCCCTGTCAGCCAAGCAAACTGTCTGGAGCCACCAGGCAAGTCATTGAACTTTCAAGTGTCAGCTTTAGATTTTCACTCCAGATAAATCACTTTGGGGATTTTTTTTTTTTTATCTTTACAGTGCTTTTCATCCTTTACCTCTGCAAAGCAGGCAGCACCTAACTGCTTGTCCAAGCACAGGGCTTCCAAAGCCCTCTGCAAACATTAAAGGATGAATGGTAAATGCAATTGTTTTAATTGGCACCGATATCAAAGCCTGTATTTTTTTATGCACCAGATGGATGTTTTCTAAATGCTCAGTTGTGAGTTACTTGAGGCTGGTACTCTCCTCTTTTTTAGGGGATTTACAGCCCTGTAAATGAGCCATGTACAGGTGTATCCTGATGGGTGACCAGAGCCTCAGGATCTACTCAAATCCATGCACTGCATCCCCTCTGGATTTTCACATGAGCAGGGCAGCCCCTCTGCCTTCATCCACAGCCAGAGTCCTGAAACAGAATGATTTAAGCAAGGTTTTGCTCTTTCCATTAAAACACAGCTTGAGCAGTTGGTATTGTGTGGGGTTTATCAGTGAGACAGAGATTGGGAACGTGGGGAGATGTCTCTGCTGCATTTTTTGGGAAGAGCTTGCTTTCCAATATGTAATCCACTGCTTGGATGTGCAGTGCTGAGATGAGAGGACATCCTTGGAGAGGTCAGTGGTGTTAGGAGGCAGGTGAAGAGATAATTACAACAATTAGGGCAGGCTTTATTGAACAGCAGAATGCAGCAGTTCAGGAGCTTCTGAGAGAGGCACTGCTGTGCTCCCTGTACCTGGTGAAGCCATCCCTGGAGACATCCCTGGAAATGCAGTTTGTGCTGAGGCTGCCCTTTCCCTGTAGGAGTGCCCTGTGTCATTGTCATTGTCACAGTGCTGGGCTCTGCTGCCCTGCAGCCTCCTTTGTGCCAGGTGGGCTCCAGCATTTCAGTGTCACAGTGCCAGCAGCTGCTGAGAGGCTGGGAGTGCTGCAAGTCTCATCTGCTGCTGTCACTGTCTGAAGAGCAGAAGGGACACAAAGAGTTGAAGGGTTTTCAGTCAAAGAACCAGTCCTGAGAATTCAAGACACTTGGGAATCTAAGAGGGAGCACAAGAATTTTGTGGGGGGAAAATCCATGCTGAAAAAGCCCCTCTTTTGGTAATCCTAGCAGTTCAATTTAATCTGTTTACTTTGGATAGTAATGAAAGGAAACTGGGCCAGCTGCAGACCTCCTTACTGTGACAACAGTAACCTTTTATTATTTCCATCAAACTCAAGGAGGAAATAGCTTAAACATCTGCAGCTTTTGGACAAGGTTGCACGCTCAGAAATACAGCTTCACTGCTACTGTTAAAAGATTCAGTATTCCTTCCACCAGCCACGCTGGGAGCAGCGTGGTGCAGAGACACACACAGAGCCAGGCCTGCTTCAGGACTTGGCTCTTCCAGCCTTGCTGAGGGGTAAACACGGTGAATCTGCAGCCTTGTGCTGCCACTGCCATGTCAGCTGGGATATTTCTGTGATTCCCAACCTTTTTTTTTTTCCCTCCCAGCTCCAGTGAGTGTGTGCATCCAGCACAAACGGGCACTGGCAGAGGGATTTGGGTGGAGGATGCCTGGTAATGGTTCTGTCCCAAGGCTCTTAAAACTTAAATTCTTCATTCAAGGCTCATAGATAGAGGTGGTCTGGCCTCCACAGAACCATTTCCTCGCTTTAGGTTCGCAGCCATAAGTTGGGATTCAGCATTTGGGGCTGAATTATTGCTGAGAAATGTCTGCCTTGTCACACTTTGATAGTTCTGCCAAATTCTTAGTGCCACCTCCTCTGTCATTTAGGAGAGAAACTCCTTTAGGCTCTCTCATTTTGCTTCTTTTGTTTGGCTTTTCTTGCACTAAAAAGAAAAAAATATATTCTGCTGGAAAAATTCATATCTTCATTGGCTGGGAGCTGATCTTGGCTTTTTGTGGAGAGAGAGAAGCAAGAATTCCATTCCAGAGTCAGTGCAGCCCTCTTTGCAGCCAATCAAAAGCTGCTGGTTTGCTGGGAAGCAACAAGAGAAATTACTTATTAGTAAAAAAGAATAATAACAATCTAGCTGCAGGGCAAAAAAAGAGCTTCAAGGCCCTGCCCAGCCTGATATTTAAACATGCACAAATTGAAGTGTGTGAGTAGACCCAGTGGGTTTGGTGAGCTGTGCTTGGCCATGGTTAGAGTGCAGCACTAAACTCAAATTAGGGTAAACAGGATGGCTCCCAAATGGCACATGTGCTTAGTGCTCTAAATGTGATTTAAAAATAGAAATTTTTGCATCCCCAGAAACGTGTTTCACAGTGAGAGCAGGCCTGTAGTGTCGCCTGTATAATTCCGGCTCCTCCAGTAATTACATGCTGTTTATCTAAATAAAATTCATTCAGATGAAGCCTGTAACTTTGAGTTATTGCCCTTGATATTCTTAAATGGAAGGATTCTTCAATCTTGCTTCCAAATAATTGCTACATTGGATTTCAGAGGGGACTAGTGGAGCCTTGTTACTGCTTGAAGGATTCGGGGAGATTTTATTTGCAAACTGCATTAAGATTCTTCAGCTGAAATCTGTTAGCATGGAGCAGCCTTCCCTTGAAGGTTAAGAATATTTTACAAGTGGAAGGATAATTCCTTGGATTGCTAAAAGCTCTCTAAGAAGGAGGGAAGACTTGGATATAGTGACATTTATATGCTTTGATTATTTGACAGCAAATTTCTATGTTACAATATCTCTTAAGATTTATATCCTCCTGTGCTGTTCCTTCAAGGTCTTACAGGGCAGGTTCGAACCAACATTCTCAATGTTTTCTTGCAGCCAAAGAAGCCAAAGGTCCCTGACAATCCTTTCCATGGCATTGTGTCCAAGTGCTTTGAGCCTCACCTTTATGTGTACATCGAGTCCCAGGACAAGTGAGTACCCAGCCTGAGCTTTAGGCTTTGTTTGCTTTTGGATGTGTTGGGATGTGCTGGATTCTGCACTCAAGCTTGCAGAAAATTAATTGATTGAAACTCTGCTGCCTGATTTCAACAGGAGCAGTGTTTGTGGTTCAAGAAACTTTGAGTGGAGGCTTTGCTTGGACAGAATGAGTGTTCAGAGGGCTGTGGGGTTGGTTTTGTGTGTAATTGCAGAGGGCTGCAGGAGTGGTGCCTGCTGACTTTCCTGTGGAAGGGGCTTAGAGTTCCTGAAATTACTTCTGTTGCCTCTGCAATTCCCACTGCAGACATGTGTCTTTCTTTCATCTCGTGTCTTCCACAAATAATAGGGTTGGGTTTTCTGTCAAATACACATGTGGCTTCGTGGCAGAGGAGTTGCAAGATTTGCTTTGTGGAAATAAGTTATTTGAGATCCTCAGATGAAAGCTGCTGTAGATGAGCTGGCTGTAAGATAACATTATCATTGCTCACAGATTGGGACTTTGTCAGGGGCTTTAATCCCTGGCACCCTTCTTCGTCTTCCTCTTTGACTTGCACCAAAACAACTTGAATGAAAGGAGCTTTCAGCTTCCAGCTCTGAGAAGTTTGCAGGGCTCTCACCACACTTTCTTGTGCACCTCGATTCACACCAGGGTTTAAATAACATCTCAGTAACAACTGCAGTGCCACCTGGGAGAGGAAATAATTGAAAAAGGTTCAATTTAGTCTTTTAGCACAGATTACTGGCTGGAAAGGAGGAGGTGCCTGCTTTGTGTATCTCATCTGTGTGTGCTCTTCTATCTTCCAAGGCTTTACACATGAGAGAATGTGTAACTCGAGGCCTGTAGTGTCCTGATTTTATTCAAACTCCATGATAAGCATCTTGAAAAAGCTTTTCCATGTCCCATCAACTTTTTATGCATAAAAAAAAAATCATCAAATAACTGAAACCTTGCACAGTGCTGTGTCCTGCTGCCTTTGGGTTCCGCTCTGCAGTATAACAAAGGGAAACTGATATTTCCCCCCTGCCCTCAGCCAACTGAGCACAGACTTGTTTGAATGTTTCTTCCCTTCTCACTGGGGGCCATTTTAATCCCCATTTTGGTAATTCTACCCCACTGTGCTCTTAGCCCCTTCAGTTGCCTTTTTTTTCCCCTTCTCCTTTTCCTTTACAATCATGAGATGTTTTATATTAACTTTACAGCCACAGGCTGCAAGAAGTTCAAAGAAAACACTGCCACAGTATTCCCCATGCTACCCCTGACTGCCAAAAATTGCTTTCCTTCATGATTTTCTCTCTTCTTCTTCTTCCTTTGATTGAACTTTGGAGGAATCTGTTGCCGAAGTCTGAAAATTGAGATGTTGCTTCGATCATTAATTGTATCTTTGAGCTCTGAATAGTGAGAGCAGTGTGATAGTTTTGTTCATCATTGCCTTGAATCTGTGGCAGAAAAAACCCAGGACATTTTCTGCCAAAAAAATTGTTTCCATACCCCTTTAAAGAAACACGGTGCCAAAATGTGTAGCAGTTTAAGAGGAGACACCTGAAAGGAGGAGTTTAAAGATGCTGTTCTCCACCCTCAGCTGCAGAGTAAATATCAGATTTCTGACCAGCAAAGCAGATTTCATTCCTCTGCCTTTGGGACGTGGGTCTTTAGCTCTCCTTTGTGATCAGCTGGAGCAGCAGGAGCACACAGATGTGAGCTGAGCTGTTCTGGAGAGGAGGAAGAGTTCTGTCAGGTCTGCAGGGCTGAGAGTGTGCAGAGCCCTCCTTAAATCTGCTCAAAGGCACGTCTGGGTCGAGAGTGCTCGGAAAACTGGCTCTTGGTGCTGTGTGTTTGCAGCCTGATCAGCAGAGGGGCTTCCAGAATCCCCAGGCCATGGAAACTGCTCTGCAGTGCTCCGGGGGTCTCAGTGCCACTGTCCTTCCTCAGTTCACATCACTGGGCACATCCAGTTTCCTGAGCACCCTGTTCTTCTCTCGTGCTGCTCACGGGTTCCTGGTTCCTCTCATGATTGCCAGAGGTGCAGAACAACCCTGAATAGGTTGAGTGAAAGGAAAGGAAAAAAAAAAAAAAAGGGAAGAGGAATGCAGGAATGAAAACAAGCAGAATAGAATTCCCTTTATGTGATTTCATTTCATTCTTTCTCTTGGTTAGATTTGGCGTGTTCTCGCTCCCAATAAATACGCTACTGTTAGGAAATACCACATCTGCACTACCAGAGAGCTTTCTTGGAGCTTTTCCGCAGAGTCTGTGGAGAAAATATTCATTTTCTGTAGCTCTCCTGCCTTCTTCATGTTCCATCTCCCTGCAGCTTTTTCTGCCAGACTCTCTGTGCTCCCATTGTACCACACAAAGATTTGTGGCCTTTGAGCCAGCTGAGTCTCATGTGAAAGTTTGCCATCAACCAAGGTGTGCATTAATGATGTATTAGTTCTTTTAGTGCACAATATCCTGATGTTTTGCTTGCACCAGTGCCATTCTGAAACAGGAGCAGTCCCATAGCCTGGTTTGGTGGGCAGTTTTATCCAGGTTTGGGATGAGAACAAGCGTGAAGCCCCAGCACTGCTCTCCCAGCTCTTCTGAACAGCTGCATTTTCTCCTGCATCCCAGTTGACAAGACCTTGGGGGACCAGGAAAATGCAGATCCATTTCACTTTGCCTCGGAGAAGAGGACAACATGTGGGCTAAGCATAAAGAAACAAAAGCCATTAACATTCCTGACCGTGTCTTGAGGCTGAGAGAAGGCAAAAAAAAAATAAAAATCAAGTGACTGGTGACTGCTAAGAAAGCTCCACTTTGTTGCCCAGCTGGAGGCCAGCACAGATGCAGAGGTGGAGATGCAGCTGTTGGATTTGACAAGGAGTGAGCCACGTCCTCTTTCCCTGAGAAGCTGCAGGAATCTGCAGCCTGCAGCACGTGTGAGCCCTCCTGCAGCAGCCATCTGTTTGGCTCTGCTACAGCTACAGAGGGAGGTAAATTCTGCTTCTCTGTGGCCCAACACAATCAATGCTTCACTTCAGCCTTCAATTGCTGCTGCCAGTGTGGAGATTTATCACATCGGTGCAGCAGCCTGATGTTTTTACAGGGCTTGTAACACAGCCGAGGAGCTGTGAGTGTGGAATCAGAGCTGTGTGCAGTGCTCGAGGAACAGGCATGGAAAAGGGGGCTGCTTGTCTTTGCAACAGCCTGGCTAAAGCCAGCCAGTGTTGCTCCAGGATTGAGAGTCCCGATTTTCCAAGCACATTTCTGGAGATAAGTGTGGCCCAGCAGATCAGCCATGGTAGGAGCTCGTCCATTCTGAGGCAGCAGCCTCTGAGTTTATCAGGGAAGAGACTTGTGGGTTCTCTGGTAAGCTGGGATCAGAGGGGTTTTCTCTCTCGGGAGAGGGAAAGCAAAAAGGGGTAGAAACTGGGGGGAGGTTGTCGTTGTTGGCAGGTTATCCCCCTTTCACTGGCAGAGGTGAGAAGGTGCTGCAGAGTCTCAGCCATTCTCCTGAGGATTTGGCTTTCCCCTTAGGAACCCTGGATCCTGGCACAGCCCAGCGTTTACACCCTCAAAGGGGTGAGGGTTGTGCCATGGGAAGGGCAGAGCTGCAGGAAGATCGTATTTAAAATAGGAATACAAAACACAGGAACTCCTTCTGGTCAGCAGAGTACTTCTGTCATCTGAAAGGCCTATCTACTTCCCAAAAACCAAACTTCCCTGAGGAAAGCTTGGTCAGTGTGTCTGGGGGAGGGGGTTTATTGCTGGAATTCAGTTCATCTGGCAAAGGTTATTCCGTGGAGCTGAGCTGGGCTTGGTCTCTGACACGGATGTGCTGTCTCTGGAGGAGCAGGACCAGAGGAACTCCTCAAGATCAGAAGATTCTCTGGTTCTGTGTTGATGGCTCTGGCCCTCTGCCATGCTCAAAAGCCTTTTTGTCCTGGTGAAAGGATGGAGTGAAGTTTATTGTTGCCTGAAGACCGAAATATTTGAGTAAGGACCAGGCTGTAATGAATCACTGGAGACAATAAGAGGGCTTTTTGTGCTTTTAAAAAGAGTCTCAAGTAGGAAGTGCACTTTGTGCTCGTGCTAAATAAAACTTCTTGAAAGGATGTGTGAAGTTGTGCAGGACCAGGTGGTATCCAAATGGGACCAAGAAATGGCAAATGGCACACACCATTTTGAGCACATCCCTTCAAAATCCGTGTTCCCCGAGGTCTTCTCTGGAGGCCGCTGGGATGGGAAGCCTGACTGTTGCTTTTCCTGATGCCAGGAATGAAACTTGAGCACAGGCTTAATGCACTTGGATCAAATGTGCTGAAGCGAGTCCTGGCAGACCTGGGAGCTTTTATGTGTGGCTGGAGAACAGATTTGAAGCTGCCCCTTAAAACTCCTGAGCACAAAAGGTTCAGGCTGTGGAATTGCGTGAGCTTTGTGCTGGGAGCGTGGAGATGAGAAAGGGCTGGGAATACCCAGCTGCTAAACCTGAACTTGCTGGTGTCACAAGACAGAGCATCTCATTGTAAGCATTATTACCTCTTTTCACTCCAGTTCCTCCCTCAACAGGCTCAGATATGTTTTTGTTCCCCACATCAGGAATCTGGGCGAGCTGATTGACAGGTTTGTGGCTGACTTCAAGGCTCAGGGTCCCCCCAAGCCCAACGTGGACGAAGGAGGAGCAGTCCTGCCCAGCTGTGCTGACCTCTTTGTGTACTACAAGAAGTGCATGGTGCAGTGCTCCCAGCTCAGCACTGGTGAGCCCATGATCGCCCTCACCACCATCTTCCAGAAGTACCTGCGGGAATACGCCTGGAAAATTCTCTCTGGAAACCTGCCCAAGTGAGTTTGGCTTCCCTGGTGCTGCAGGCATTCCACTGCCCTGAGGAGGAGATGATTTGTAAAGATAATTTAATAAATACATCCTTGTGAACACTCATTTCCCTGTCAAACACTCCAGGTAGCAGCAGGATCGCTCCATTTGCTTCATGATTTTCTCCAAAGTTTAGTTTCTTGCACAGAGAAAAAGCAGGAGAGCAAATGGGCAGGCACACGTTGTTTTTCTTTTAAAGGTCCCTGGAGAATAGCTTCATATTTGGCTTTGATTAGCAGCCAGATTTGCAGTTTCTTGAAGTTGCTTTTGAAATGCCAGCCCAAGTGTCTTCAGAATTGCTGCTTGGGTAACCAGCTCATACTGGGCTTCTCAGCTGCCTTAGCCCAACATCATCTATATGGTAATTTATAATGAAGGTGGTTTATTTGTGAGATGCTGAAGTGCTTCTCTGTACCCTCCCTCTGCTCTGGAACATTTTATCTCTGTATAAATCAGATCTATAGATGTGAATCCAGTGAAAGGAAAGGAAATCATATTGAGTTTGCAGCAATATGTATCAGTGTACAGACTAAAGGTGCTCCTGAGATGTTGCCAAAACTCCACTGCAGATAATTTTATTTGCTGTGTAACATCTTCAGTTTGTTTCCTTTGTAAACCTGAGAGCAGCAGAATGACTTTCTGAAACCAGTAAAGTCTTTCACAGATGGAAGGGGAGAGGGTTCCATCCAGACAAATGGAAAGATAAATTTAATGTGTGTTCTCCATCAGACCTCAGCTGCATTCTTTATCCACGTTTTTTTGAGTGCTCCATTTTTGCTGTCCAAGATAAATATCACTGTCCTATTTTTTAATGGATTTGGATTATAAAGAGTTGAGAGGTAGGGAATTTCCTGCCTCTAAACTGCTCTGAGTCTTTCTTTGTTGATACATGAACGTGGCTCACTGGAAGACAGTGGAGGAGGGAGGCACATCTTCTGTAATTTACTTTGTTGATACCATCAGCTTTTAAAGCAGGTTGCCAAAGTCTCAGATGCATGTGGACAGCTGTTTAGTGCTGCAGAGATAAATATGACAAGTTCCCTGATAGTTCTGAGATTCTTCTGTAATCTTTAATTAGATTTTGGATAGCTGGCAGCGAAGGTGAAGCCACCTTCACTGTGTAGGCTGTGTTCCACTTGCATCCTAATCTATTTTCTTGTCAATGAGTCAGTTGTCCTTTGCTTGAAGACCTGGTACAAAGCTCTTTGTAAAAGGAATTCCTTCACCAAAATAGCAGCTGTGGATTTGATGTCCTGTGTTGCACAGGGTGTTGGGTTGTGGTCATAAAGCCTTTTTATGGCATTAAAATCCAGCAGTAATTTTGCACGTTGAGTGTCTGTACACTCAAAAACCTCACAGGTTTTATCTGTTGTTTATTTGGGTTTTTTTTTTTTTTTCCCTAGGACAACCAGCAGCAGTGGTGGGCTCACCATCACAAGTTTGCTGAAAGAAAAGGAAGGCTCTGAAGTGGCGAAGTTTACTTTAGAAGAGCTCTGCCTCATTTGCAGCATCCTAAGTACTGCAGAGTATTGCCTGGCCACCACCCAGCAGGTGAGTTTTCCTCTAAGGAGGCACTAGCCCCTCTTCTGCGTTGCTGTGGAGACTGGGAAAGCCAAAAGTAATAAAAAATCCATTGATTACAGAGCTCTGCATTATTCAATCTGTATTTCAAAGAAAGAAAAGTATTGATTTTGTTATTTCTACCTGACAAAAGTAATCTGCTTGTAATCCTGCTTGGCAGCATCAGTTTTGGGTTCAATCCTTTTCTGCTTGTTGGGTAATTTGTTTTGGATTGGGGACTGAATTAATTTTTTTTATAAAAAGATCCTCGGTTCATGATCTCCCCTTCATAAAAACAAGCACACCAATAATTCAAAATGCTTTTGGGAAAATACTTGCACAAAATATTGGGGCAATGTGGAGCGGAGAGAGGAGGAATTTATGCTGATGTGATTTGCAGCCACACCGCTCCTTACATTCAGGTGCTTCCAAAATGCCATGGGTCAGGAACGAGCTGTGATGTTTGGCTGCATCCAGGCCTCTCCACCACTAGGTCTGGCAATCCTCTGCAGTTTGGGCACAGGCAGAGTGTTGAGAAACATCTTTATTAGCAGGACAGATGCCACAGTGTTAAGCTAGCACGGTAGCATGTCGTACTAGAGTTACATATTTGACCTTGGAGCTTTAATTCTTTGAGGACGTGGAGCCACCATGGCCCATCCTGGCAGATAACAGGGTCTGGCATGCCAAGAAGGAAAGATTTCCAGTGTCACTGGATGAGTTTTGGATATAGTTTGATCACAGATTAAGTTTGAAGAAGCTGACCTTTCCAGGGCAGAAGTTTTCAAGAACGATTATTTCGAGTTAGAAACCTGATCTCCCTGTCGCTTGTTTTGTTTCCCAACAGTTGGAAGAGAAGCTCAAGGAAAAAGTGGATGCAAGCCTAATGGAGAGAATCAACCTGACAGGAGAGATGGACACCTTCAGTGTGTATGTCCAGCACATTCCTCCTCCCACCATGTACCAAACATCCCCTTTTGTCAGGCAGATGGTGCTGGAGTGAAAACAATCCCGAGATCCACCAGGGTCCACAGGCATTTCCCTGCTCAGGGAATGGCATCCTCTGGCTGCTCCAAGAGCAGCACTAGCACAGGCTTTAGCTGCTCCCCGTGGCCCAAGCCAAAGGAACAAGAGCACTGGAAAAGGGAAAGGAAATAGTGAGTTTCCATTTGAAACATCATTTGCATCTTGGCAGCTCTGCGAGGTGGCTGTTACATTTCAAGAAAGGAAGCTATTTCAGTACATTCCTTCCTGCTTTAACTTCCCCCTGGTAATCAGCAGCCTTGTCAGTATGATCAAACCCCATTTCAGATGACATAAAAGACTGATCCAATCTTATATTTGGGGATTATAATTGAGAGAAGATTATCATTCATTAAAATAACTTTTCATTTAACGGTGCTAAAAATATTCCGCTCTAACATCCTTTCCTCTCCACTCCTGATAGACAGATTGAATGTATTTTTTGAGACAAGAAAATTGAGGCAAAAGTTGTTTTGCCTCATATCAGACAAAAGAATATCTTAGCAAGACTGGGAAAATAATCTCTGTCACCAGCTCCCTCTCTCCCTAAAACTAAGATTCAGCCCAGAGAGCAGGAAGAATTTTTTTTTTAGAAGACTTCCTTCCTATGATTCCTCCTCTCCTGCTGCAGTGGACAGGATCCCACTGAATTTCCATCCAGCTCTTTCACATGGTCTCAGGCTCCATTCCAGGCTGCAGAGACTCCCTTCCCTTCAGCCTCTTCTCAGACCTTTTTAAGAGTAAAATTCTGCCTGAAATTCAAGGTTGTTGCGTCCACTCAGCCAAAACAAGCAAGGTAGCAGGGAAGGAGAAACAAAATGTGCCATGAGGTGGGATTTTCTTAACATGGACAAATGGAGGGTGCATTTTGGCAGCAGGAACCGACAACCTCGAGTGGCTGCTTGATTCCCACAGTGGCTGCCTCACGAGGTGGTTGGTCCCAGACAGCCAATCTGAAGTGTTTTGGAAGTTGTTTAATGTATAGCTCACATTTGCTGCTTTGGACAGGTTTAAAGTCCAACTGACAGGGCTGATATGTCTTGTAACAAAGGCTTTTAATTGGCTTTCATTCTGTTCCAGCTGAGGGCTTTGTCCAGCCTTCTGTCAGCATAAGTCAGAGCTATAAACCTTGCTGGTGTTAGCTCATTCAACATCAAACAAGTTGTTTCTTCTGGGATTTGATGTCTTGTTAGGCACAGTCATAAAATAAGTGATAAAACGCTGTTTATGCACCCTGGAAAGTGTTTCTTCTTTCGGAGAAAGGCAAGTGCAGAACCACCCCGAATGTGTAGAAAAAGAGGGTTTATCCCTGGGGTGGCAAAACAGTTTCTTTAGGGAAAGCGGGAGAAATTATGGGAACTTCTTCTTGATATTCAACAAAAGAGAAATTATTGTAATGTAGATCCAGAAATCCTTCGTTTCCCTGTTAATCCGTTCTGTGGGATCCTGGGCAGCATTCAGAGAGCATTCAGCATTCAGCCCTCAAGTGCTGGGCTCACTCTAGTTGCTGTGCTGCTCCTTTATGGGCTCAGCTTCCTGATCCATCCCTTCTGTCATGTCAGGGCTTGGGTGAGGATTTTGAGTGTCTTCCTGCAGAACCAGGCTCCAAACCCTCTCAGCATGTCACGATCCTTTGTGTTCCCGAAACATTTCCTGCCGCACCAGCATCCCTCCACGGCAGGTGTTTGTTTTGAAGTGCAGACAAATAATTTCAGGTGAGAGGCTGCCCTTGGTGACCCAGCCTCTGACAGAGTCCTGAGCATGGACACACAGGTGGTGGCGTCACTCTCCATCCACTCAGAGCTTTGTGTTTCTCTTTGGTGCTGGCCCACAGCTCTTCCCTGCAGTCAGTGCCCTGCAGGAGTCAGCTGTGCCCACGGGTGGTTATTTCAGTCTGCCTCCCTTGGCCTGGTGCAATCCCCCAGGGAGTGGATTCTGTGGAATCACAGGCACCAGCAGAAACAGTCACGGGCTTTTTTTATCCCAATGCGAGTTTTAGATGGTGTAACTCGAAGCCTGTCGTCTCTTCATCTCCCATGCTAATTTTTCTGACTAATTTTGGATGAGTTTGCCTTTACAAACAAATGAATTGCTTTGGAGGAAGTCTTTTGCTTTGCATCCTGTTCCAGACTTTATGTGCTGGAGCTGTAGGAAGAGGAACAGGCCCTTTCTGGGTCATGGTGAGGAACAAAACCCAGGTCAGAATTAAGTGTGACACCATATCTCAGTGAGAAGGTGGACACTTTTTTGAACAGTCAACCCCAGAGTAGTATCCAAAACTCCACAAAGACAATGAGGGGGAGGAAAGATGCTTTGAGGAAGCGTTGCTCACATTTCCCACAGTCCTGTGATTCTCATCTGTGCTACCATCATGAGAAAGAGCAAAAGTAAAACCCACTTCTTAACAAATATAATCCTGAGGTTGTAAACACACATCTGTGGCAGATTTAAAGTTGACAGTGTTTTTAAAAACTGTGCTTAGTGAAACAGAATCAGTTTTGCTGGTTGCCTCTAGCAGAAGCTGTCTGCAGTGGGAGTGCTGGGTCTGTGCCCCTGAGGGGGGTCTGTGCAGAGTTTCTTGGCTGTTGTTTGTAGGATCAGCTGCACCTTTATGCACATCATAATATGGTGGCCTTAAACATATCTACACAATATCATGCTGTAAAAAAAGAAGAAAAAAAAAACCGAGGGAGGGAGGGAAATGTGTTTGACTAGTGTGTCCTTTAGTCTGGTATATGTCTCAGGAACTCAAACAATGGATGGCAGCAGTCCTAGACATAGTGTAAATAAGACATCTGCCTTCATCTTCACACATGGGAGACACAGAACTCATGCAGATGTCATTTTTTAAATCCTCTGTGCAAGTTCCTGTGAGCAGTAGAATATTGGCTGTGAATAAATGGAGAGATGATAAAATGTTGGTGTTACACAGACTGGATTAAATTTGAAGCTGAATCTCAGTCTGGGCTTGATACTTGGGGATTTCTCCTCTTCATCTGCCACCTTTGATCCCCAACCCCTTATTTGTGTTAAAACAGAGAAAGGTCAACTGTAAAAACATCCTCTCTCCACTGGAGCCCATTGTGCAGCTCCCTGCAGACTTTCCCAGCTCCTCCTCAGCACTCACATCACAGTGCTGCTGTCAGCCAGTAGAGGATTTTCCTCCTCTCACAGGCAAACACTCCAGTTCTGGCACTCTGTTACTCAGTGTGATTCTAAAACTCGTGCTTGATTCTTTTTTTTTTTTTTTCCTTCTTCTGCAGTGTGATCTCCAACAGCATCCAGCTGTTAGTGCAGGACCTGGATGCAGCCTGTGACCCTGCCCTGACTGCTATGAGCAAGGTAGGGGTGGATTTTCAGGAAGAGGTCATCTTAAGGTCCATGTGGAGTTCTTGTGTGCTTTGATTGCTTGATTTCACTACTGATATATTCTTTTACTCTGATTTTTTTTTCTTACTTTTTAGAGCAGCAATTTAAAATACATATTTAGAAATACATCCCTCACTCCAAACCCCCTTATTATTCAAATCAGAGCTTTCAGGCTTTTTACACCACATTAAAACCTGCAGACAATGAAACACATTCAGTAAGCACTCCAGGCTTTCTCTTTCCACTCCCAACGCCAGTGAGAGCATTTAAAATTGGAAAAACTTTTGTCAGCGTGAAATTTCAAAGACACCTTCACGTTTTCTCTCCCCTTTGTCTTCTTTGGCTGGGAGTTTTACCAGGCTGCTTGTTTGGGGCTCTTAAATGGAGCTACACAAATGGAGGTGATGTGGAATTGAGATTGAGCCTTATTGCTTCTGTGATCCTCTCAAGGACATATGGAGCCATTCCTGGAGAGGCCCCTAGGACTGGAGCTTAAGGATTTTGTTGCAGTTACACTGCTGGCTTTTATATGTTTGAAATGCAGAGCTGTGTTTCCTTGCCAAAGTATTGTGAAAACCCAGACTTGCTTTAGACAGAGGTGAAGACAACAAAAGTGGATTGAACTTCTTTTTTTTTTTCCTTTTTAATTAGAAATATTAAACATAGAGCTCCATTTTTGTAGGATCAACACGCTGTCTGGCTGCCATGAATTTTAATAGCTTTCTGCTTTATGATGTATTCCAGCTGTAACCAGCCCCAGCTAATATTTGAAGTGGAATGCAGCTGGTAATAGAGCTTGTCCAGGTTCCAAATGGAAAGGGGATTTTTTTGCCCAGTCAAATAACACCACTAGGAAGGGCTCAGCACTTCAGGTGTTGCCTGTGTGCTGTGTCAGCCCCTCAGATCTCCTGAACCTGCAGAGTACAGTAATATTTGAATCACTTAGCTCTGACTGTTTATACCCAAGTCAACCACAACCTTGAGAAAGCAGCAGCTGGTAGGCCATTTATTTTTGTCTTTGGAACACTGGTAAAATGCAGCCCATGTGATGGGACTGATGATATATAAACAAGTTTAAGTGTTATGAAATTAGCTAAATAAATACTTGTCACTTGTGCACACACTCCACTGTTTGCATCAGACAGAGTCGCTTTTATGCGATTTTTATTAGACCTGGAGTTGGTGCAAGAAGTTTTTTTTCCTTCACCCTTCTCCTTCCTTTCCTTCAGGGCTGGGTTATTACTCTGACCCTTGAATAAGAAATGCATGTAATTATTTAAACACAGAGTTAGTATTTGGAATTGTAAAATTTCAGCCTATATTAAAGAAATAAAGGTTGTGTGGCTGATCCATTCCAAATTTGCTCTCTCAAGGTCCATACTCCATTAGGGCTTTTCCTTTGTTTATCTTCTTTTCATTTACTTCACTCTGGTGTCTTCCAGGATTGAACATTCCCAGTCCTTTGTTGGAGTCTGGCTTTGGGGTTTTTTTTTGTTATTTTTTTCTTTGCAAAAATATTCAGGAACTATAGAGGTAAATTATGAAATGCTTTAACCTCTCAATCCACTTTGGCTGCAGGCCACGTTGAGAGATATAACACAGAAAACAGCATCAGGAATATTGCTTTCAGCTGGGAATGCTGCTTGGTTTCCACAAGTCTTTACTTTGTGTGTTCTGAAAGGAATGGTCAATGCTGAGAAGGGCCCATATTACAAAATTTGTAGGTGCTAATCCTCACTCAGCCTTTACAGCAGGTGTAGGATGATTAAACGTGGCTGTAGGACGGGGAGCTGGGATGTGGGTGGGAGGAGAATTTGCCCTAAACCCCCTGTTGTGATATTCTGGATAACATAGAACTGTTAATGTGTTTGTAGTGATCTGTAGCAGGCACTCACATTGCCTGGTGTGCTTCCTTTTGAATCTCTGGGATGAGGGAGCTGCTAATCTGCACGGGATATTTTCACCCCAATTAAAGTTTATGGATTGCACTGGGTAAGGCTTGATTTACATGCTGAATTAAGCATCGATTTATATGTAAAACTGTGCCTGTAAGTGGGGCTGGGGGACATTTTAGTGCCTCACATCCATCTCTTGCTGGCTTTTTACATTTTCCTCAAACCTTTTGGCACAGCTGCAAATTCCCGGCGTCCTCCCAGCCGAGTGGACAGAGCGGGGCTTTAATCATTCCTGCACTCCACACAGAGAAAACCCCGAGAGCAGAGCAATCAGAGCTGCTAATTAAAAGCCCTCAGGAGAGCGTTTAAAGCCTGGAACACTGTGCAGGGTGTGCCAGTGCAGAGTCCAGCTCGTGTCCCTCCCAGCCCTTCCTGCAGGAGCAGCCCCAGGTCAAGGCAGCAGCTCCCAGTCTGGAGCCTGCAGGGAGAAGCTGGCAGTGGGATGCTGCTGCTGGGAACAGGGAGAATTAAAGATTCATTCATCCTCTGCTCAGTCACAAAGCCCTTTGCTGGAAGGCTGGACACAGGAGAAGGACCTGGTGGCTCTTTGGGGACACAGCACCACACCACTCTTGAGCATCTGGTGTTCCCAGCTCTTGTGAAGAGCCAAACCACCCCAGTTTTGCTCTGGGTTTCTCTTTCCTCCTGCCTGTTTGAACCCAAACCCTGTGTTTTGTTGTGAGAGGCAGGAGGTAGCACCAGCTCTTCAATCCTTGCAGACACTCCAGGTCCTCCCAGCCTGCAGGTGCCTTTTGGGCTTTTCCCCTTCAGTGAAATCCTGTTCCTTGGACTCCTTTCCAGCTTGTGTGTGTAAACTCTGTGGATATCCCAAAAAAACACAGGACAAGGGAAAAAGAGGAATAAATTTGAAACGACAGGAACAAAGCTTTACCAGCAGAGTTGGGCTCATATTTCTTTTGATGACTTTTCAGTATGTGTGCTATTCCTTTCTCTGCAGCTACTGGGTGTTTTTTTTTTTCGGGTGAAACACACCCACATGCACACACACACACACACACAAAAGGGCTATTTTTACTGTTCATGCTTTAAAGGTTTGGTTGTAAAGTATTGCTTTTGGAATGATGACCAACAAAATGAACAAGCTACTGTTTCATTGGTGGTGCAATAATTCAGCTCAGCAGTCCCTTCCCACTTTCTGGCCATTCCCACTCTGTGGGGTTGGTGTGGTGGGTGAGGATTGCTCTGTCAAGAGGAAAATGTGTGAATCCATCAGGGAGAAAGGCACAGAATGTTTTGTTTGGATGTGATCAGTACCATGAGGAGTAGAAGAGCAGGTGAGCAGTGACAGGACTTGAGGGAATGGCTGGAGCTGTGTCTGGGGACGTTTAGATTGGATGTTAGGAAAAGGTTTTTCCCCAGAGGGTGGTGGGGCACTGAGCAGGCTCCCCAGGGCATGGTCACAGCCCCAAGGCTGCTCCAGGAATGTTTGGACAACACTCTCAGACACAGGGTGGGATTCTGTGTCTGTACAGGACCAGGGGTTGAACTTGATGCTCTTTGTGTGTCCCTCCCAAGTCAGGATGTTCTGTGACTCTGTGAAAACCTGTGGAGCAGCTGATGAGAGAGAGATCCCTTCCAGCCACCCAGCTGATGTGAGACCAGCAGGCTGGGGATTGGTTTGTTTGGTTTAAATAAAGACAGCTTTAGTGGGACATGTGTAGACTCAGACACTGTGGTTTTGCAAAGAATTTGGCTTCTCTTTCCCACTAAGTCACTTAGGCTGCATGTTGTTTGGATGGAATTGAGTCAGCTGAGTTGCAGGGGGCAAAGTAGCCATATTAAATGAAATTAAATTAAAACCAGGAATAAAAAACTTTATATGCAAAATCCAGAGCTTGGGAAAACAAGTTTGAGGACAAACAACCCCTCAAAGGAAAAAGCTCATCTTCCATATGTGCCCAGTTTCCTCTCCTGATTTCCTATGAGTTTTCCTCCTGTCTCATCTCCAGCATGAGGAACAGATCTCCAAAGAGTTATTAGGAGAACATTGCAGAGTTCTGAGCAGCAGCAGAACTGAGTGTGCTTTTCTGGATGCTTGTGTTCCTCAGTGAGACTGTGGTAGATACACGAGGCCAGGCCAGACCAAATCACCTCCTTTTTGGTTTTTCCACTTGACTTAAATTCAGAGTACCCTGTGTACTGCAAACCAGGCTCACAGAAAGTCAAGGGAGCCACACATCTGGCTCACAGGGGCTGTTGTCTTGCAGTTCTGCTGAGAATAAATGAAAACAAAATGGGAGATTGAGTAACTCCTCTTGTTTTGTACTTTTTACATGCATTTGGAAGAGCTGGGCTTGGGCATTCTGGCTTGTACACCAGCAGTGTTTTCAGTGAGCTACACTGGTGTGGAGTGCTTTGGACTTTAAAACTTTTTACCTCTTCCATCTATCTGTCATCAGTCTCACCAGTACTAAAGTCTTGGCTGCCATACAGGAATCCAGACTTTGCAAGCTTGCAGATATTTTCTCAAATGCCTGTAATCAGGATTTATATGGGCACTTCATCCCAGCAAATTGGAAACTGTTAAATATTAAAGCAGCCTGGTGTGCTCCAAAGGCTTTTTTAATCCTAGTGGTCCCTATTTGTGTGGGTTACAGGTCACAGTCTCTGCTCTGGTGCCAAAGAGGCTGCTCTGCCTTTTCTTTGTCTCTTCTTATGCAAGGGTTTTGCCCAGTCAGTTTAATGATGAACTTGACCTTGGTGGTGAATTGCAGAGGCAGTCTCTAAATGATTCCTTAGAGATCTCCTGGCAGGAAGTTTGTACAGTTTCCCTTACCTATTGCTTGAATCCTAATGAATTAAACAGTCATTTTGGGTTGTTTTTTTCCCCCGTGTGCAGATGCAGTGGCAGAACGTGGAACACGTCGGTGACCAGAGTCCTTATGTCACCTCAGTGATCCTGCACATCAAGCAGAATGTCCCCATCATCCGTGACAACCTGGCCTCCACCAGGAAGTATTTCACTCAGTTCTGCATAAAATTTGCAAAGTAAGTTACCAACGTACACAGTTTATTCAGGTCATCCCATAAAACAGTGTTATGATCATCGTGTGGTGTTTGCCAAGTGCAGAAAGTTTTGAGTTGGGCATCTTTAAAAGACTTTGGATATCTGACTTTTAACATGACTCGTGTTGTGGGCAGAACCTGCTTTTCATCCGTGGGACTTCCAGGTACTGAGGAATTTGCCTCAAAATTTGCACTTACAATAAACCCTGTAAGGAGGGCACGTGTGAGAAGTATATTCTACCTTCACAGTCTAAAAGCTGCTTTTCTGTGCAAAACTAGCTCAGTCAGGAGGGGAAATTCACATTTAAATGTTGAGGGATATTAAAGTATCTTCCTGGCAAGTCACTTAAAGTTGAGCAGCATGAAAGAAGCGGCAGATGAGACAGAAATGCCCCTTGCTGCTGGATTCAAGGTGGGCATCCAAACTTTCATCTCTGTTTGAAATAAAAATTCAGGTCTTTGGGATGATACTTTGAGCTCTTCCCTGCTTGCCTGTGGCCAAGCTGAGCTCCACATGGCACTGCCCCAAGAAAAACCCTCGGGAGGGCTCTGCCAGTTGTAGCTGCTGCTTTTGGTGCTGCATGTGACCATGCTGGTGGGCTTGTGAGCAGTGGCGTGTGTGTCATGTGTCACTCCAAAATACCTTAACGTTTCATTCATCTCTGATAAGGTCATCACCCCGAAATAAGCTCTGTGGCCTGGCAGGGACTGTGTGGGTTGGAGATTTGAGCTGCAGCTCCTGCCTCAGCAGGGTGGGATGCAGCAGCTATCCTGGGAACTGGGAGCTTTCACAGCAGGGAGAATCTGCTGAGAGTTTCATCTCCCTCTCTGTCTCGGGGTGCTCCTGAGGTTGCATTAAGGAGCAGTGACTGATAAATCATGTTATGATGTTGCCCATAATCACTGTTTGAAACGCCTGTCTCGGTGAGAATTTATCGTAGGAAAACCTTCTGTGTGGTTACACTTGAATTTTATGTGATAAATAAAACCCCCCATTTATTCAGCTGTTCACAGCACACTCTTAATACCTCAGCTTAGTTGCCTCCCTTTCAACTTTATTGCTAGGCACATACCAAGTAAACTGCAGATGAAACAGCTCTCAGATTTGAGTGAAGCTCCCATCTCCAAAACACTTTTTTGAGACAACTGCAGCTCTGATCTGCAGCACATTAAAAGTTAAGACACAGTCCTGAACTCACTGTGCCATGGATCAGATGTAGAAGGGTAAAATGGGTTCCTGAAGGTTGATTTTGATGGCTCTGTGCAACCTGATGCTAAGGAGAACCAGCCCGGTGGAAAGGGAGCACCGATCTCCTTAAAATGCCTTTTAGTGCATACAGATATTTGTATTTTTGAAACTCTTGAATTCTTATGGCATATGCTGGCTGGGCCAATATAAATACCTGGCCTTTTGTGTGCCCCACAATGCTGAAAATCCTTTTAACAGGCCTTGTGCTTCTCCACATGTTAATGCCTGTGTCTTTGTGAGCTGCCACTTCTCAGCTCTAATGGATTGTATAAAGCACGAGTGTTGAGTTACAGGACCACAGGGGAGAAGGCAGCTAAAGTCACTAAATTTAAAACAGCGGGATCCCAGCCAAGTCTGGAGAGAAGAAAAATGGCCATCAGAAATTGCATCAATCCTCTAAGCTAATTTGTCATTTTTGCTTTGTTTTGACCGAAGGGTAAGCGGCGCTCCCTGGGGACAGCGAGCAGCCGTGGAGGGCTCAGCTCTGCCTGCACCTTATCCTTTGAAATCAAACCCCACAGCACCGTGGCTGCTATGCTGGGATGTGTTTGGGAAGTCTGTGACCTGACCTCAATGAGGAAGAGATTAGAACTGAGAGACAGGAAAAACAAACAGTTCTCCCCCTCGCTCCTCCGTGAGCAGCAGCCAAGCGTGGTGGGTGCTGTGTCCTTCCAGGTGCTCCAGCTAAAAAGGGAGAGGAGTTTGGTGGGAGAAGGTGGCGATGTGGAGGCTCCTGGAGGTTTCAGGGCTGAGCTCAGCCTGGGCAAGGGCTGGTCACCAGCTCGGAGCATGGTGTAGAGCAAAACCCTCGTGGGCTGCAGTGACTCAGCAACACCAGAGCCTTTGAGGGATGTCCTGCAGTAGCTCAGGCTGTCAGACAGACAGACAGACAGACAGACTGTGGTTGTATGTCTGTCTGTGCCTCACTCAGCAAGGCATTGTGTTTGATGCATCATCAGTGCAGGGGATTAGGAAAACTCAGGCTTTGGCAGAGCCCCTCCCGTTGGACGGGAGCCTCTCAGATGCTGTGGTTTCTGTGCTTTAGGTTCCTCCTCTGTCTTGCACTGCTTTATTTTTACACTGGGGACTTATCTGCTTCTAGGGAGGGTTTGCTGGGTTCAGTTTTACAGCTGAAGCTGTAAATGAGTTCTGGCATCCAATCTAGCTGTGATTGTGCAGGGAGTAAAGGCGTTCAGAGCACAGAGCCTCGTGCAGAGCATTACCCCTGAACATGCACGTATTATTGACATCAAGATTGCCTGCTGTACTCTGAGAGCACCAGGCATCGAGTCCAGCCTAGGCAAGAGGCTCCAGTGCATTTTTCTGTTATGTGCAACTGCTCTTGATGGTCTCTGCTAGTCCAAAAAAAGAGAAAAATGGGGAAAAAAAAATTCCAGAGCAGCCCTTGGCTCTTACAGTTTGTCTTGTCTGTCCTGCTGGCTTTGGGAAGCTGTTTCCAATAAGTCAGCATGAAATAAGAGGCATGTGGGGATGGAAGGTCACTTTACCCCTCTGCACTGATGGTGGGTGGCCATCCAAAGGGGCCTGGGAATTGTTTCATGCAAGACAGAATGCTGTCAATGGGAGATTGTGTGGTTATATAGAAAAGAAGATAAAAACCAACAAGGGAGGGGTCCTTGGGCTGCCAGTCTGTCACCCTGCAGAAGAAAAGGCTCACCTTGTTTCTCATACACAAGATGAGCTTTAGCTCCGTGCCTGACCTGCAGAGGGAGGGACAATTGGTTCTACCTACACTATCAAAGGCACAATTAATTTCTTGCACTGTTCTGCCAGCAGTGAGCTGCTGCATCCAGAGTTGCTGCCAATTTATCATTTTCTAAGATCACCTAAGCTCCAGCTGTGCTCATCACTCTCTAATTGCCCTCTGGGAATTAGTTATAGACCTGAAAAATGGACTTTTAAAACAGATAGGTTAAATCTCCACTGTAATGCTTTTGTGCAAGAGGAGACAGGGCTTCTTCTCCTCCTCCTCCTTTTTCTGTTTTGTTGCCAAGGTTGTTTCTCTGGTGGCCAAATTCAAAGCTGCTTGGGGCAGCCCAGTAGCTGGTTCTCACAGTAGTTTGAAATTGTTCTCCTTGACACCTCTCCAGGATAAAATGATTCACTGAGAGAGGTAGTGACTGTGTCTGAGGGAAGGGAAGGAACTTTTCCTTGTGAGGGCTCTTCCTTGAACCATTCCTTTGGGTTTGCTCAGCAGCTTGGCACGCTCCGTGTGCCTGAGCTGCACTTTTCATCACTCTTCCATGAGAAAGGATGAGAAATGAACTCGAAAAACAGGTGGCAGGACAAACAAGATGCTGTCCATGCTCCTTGCTTTGTGGGGAGAAAACAAAAAGCTGAACAGATGCAAGGAGGAAACCACGCTGAATTTAGATCATCATCATGAGCAGCCTCAGCCCGAAGCACAGCAGCCAGACCCAGTGATATTCTCTTAGCACAGAGCCATTAAAATCTAAAAGCTGCCCCCAGGTCATGGACAAGTCCTGGAAATGTGAGCCCTGCAGGCACTCAGCCAAAGGAGGACATGTGAAAGGAGCAGAGTACATCAAAAACAAGGCAGCAAGAGGAAGACTTGTTCAAGTGGTGCGGTCCTGACGGAGTTTGTTGCTCCTGCAGCTCCTGAGCTTTCCTGGTGCTGCTCCTTGGTGGAGTAGTTGGGCAGGAGCCTGTCCTGCAGGTGCCCATCCAGTGCTTTTTCTGGGAGGGAGCTCTGCTTCTCCACTGAGGAATGAAACTGCTTCAAAGCCTCAAATCAAGAGGCAAAAAGCTAAAACCAAAGCTGATGCTCTGAAGTGGTGAATATTGGGCTTCTGTCCTCACCAAGCTCTCTCTCATTTTTCTGAGTCTGGAGTCCATGAGAGTAAAATATGGTAATGGTGTTTTCCTTTTCACAAAACTTTTTCTTGTCTTGATTGTGTTGGCCAGCAGCTTTCTGGAAGGGTGCCCCTGTGTGAGTGTCCAGGGCCCAGCAGACCTCCAGCCTTGGCTGGACCTCAAGTTCAGTGTGTAATATGCATGTTATGGAATTATTTGTGTGCAGGAAAATGTAGGTTCTGGATACAGTCAGGATACATCCACTCATGAGCAGTGAGACTAATCCTGGTGTGTTGCTGTTTTTATGATTCAATCTATTGATTGTTTGCTGACCTTTTACTGTAATACTTCATATTTAGTTGATAGCAATTTATTTACCTAGAGTGTGTATGCATCTTCTCAATAAACGTTGAGATCAGGAGGGATTAAAGCAAAAGAACTGTGCCTAGGGGTTGGGATTTTTTTTTTATTTAGTGTATTTAACATGTCTGGAATCAGCTTGGGAAGCTGGCACTCAGAGTGTCTTTGTGGAAGCCATCCTGCTTTGGTTCTGCATGCTTTGTCACCGCAGAAGATTGACTGACTGCAAATATTTAATTGTGTCATTTTGTATCTCTCCTGCAGCTCCTTCATTCCCAAGTTCATTAACCATCTCTTCAAGTGCAAACCTATCAGCATGGTGGGTGCAGAACAGGTAAGAAGAAAGAGGTGCATTGGCTGTCATATTTGACGGCTTTTTGGGGTCAAGAAATTGAGGCATGTGCCACCCTGCTCTGTGAGGTCGGGGTTTGGAAGAGGCAGGATTTCATCTGTCCCCTGTACATAGAGCTTATTAGCCCTGTGGGCTCATAAAAAAAGAAAAAGCAAAAAAAAAAAAAGCAGAAACATCCCTAATGGGACTGCAGTGAACTTCAAATGGGTGCCTTCAAAGCTGCTTGGGGTTTAGGCATCAAAGATGGTTCTGAGCAGTGCCTGCAAAACGAAACAGGAGCTTGACATCAAAACCTTCCTTGTCCTTAATGGAAAGCAAACGAGTAAAGCTCGGTGCCTGCTCGTCCTGTATGATGAGCAATAACCTGAGAGTGATTAAAGGGAGTCTTTTTTAAATAAGCTGCTCAAGTGATTAACCAGCAGTGGGCTTGTGTCTAATGTTAAAAGCTTTCAATATTGCTGTATGGGAATAACAGGCCAAATTTGCTTCTTTAAAGCAGACTGGGATGGTTTTTATTAGCCTGATTCCCAATGAATATATCTCATTAGAAGTGGGACATACCTCCCTGGGGCCAGGGGTACAGAGATCTCAGTAGCTGATCCCTCTCTCTGCAGCATGTAGAACCTCATTCCCTTAAAATCTTTTGAACCCCCCTGATCACCCACCAGCATCTTTCCATGCCACTTCCTCCTCCCTGGTGCAAATGTTGCTGGGGAATACGTTTTCCTGGCCTTTCTGGTTCTACACACAGCCTTTTCTGCTCTTTGCTAATAATTACAGTTGGAATATGAATATTGGGGTGATATTTATGGAGGTATTCAGTGTTCAGTGCAGGGTTGAGTAAATGCAGAAAACCTGACAGTGTGGGTGGCTGGGTGCAGGAGGAAGCGTGGTGTTAGTTCATTTGACCTCAGTATCTAAATCATGGTACAGCTCCAGGTAATCAAGATGGTTTCACTTCATGCTGTTGGGGGGAAGGACTGGAAATCTGTGCCTGATGTGCCAGATGTTGGGCTGCCATAAGTCATTTCCAGTCAGCAGAGCAGTGCTCTGTTAAAATCAGCCACGCTGCTGATTCGTAGCCATCCGTGGGTGATGGTGTCTCCTGGAGGTGTCATTCCGTGGGTCAGTCCCTCCTGTTCCTGCAGACCAGGACTTCTTGCAGTGTGGGAAGCGTTAAACTTTTAAGGATGTTGGGTTACAGCAGCTGATGGATCTTGGTAGAAGGAGCCTGAGTACCAGAGTGTGGTTAACTCTTGCAGCTGCTGCTGGACACTCACTCTCTGAAGATGGTTCTGCTGGATCTGCCCTCCATTGGGTCCCAGGTGGTGAGGAAGGCTCCTGCCAGCTACACAAAGATAGTGGTGAAAGGCATGACTCGGGCTGAAATGATCCTGAAGGTAACTCAAGACTTTTGATAAGCTGCCAGCCAGACTGCTGGACTGGGAATCACAGCGAGCGAATTCCAGGGGGCCCTTCCTTTGAATGCAGCAATCTGCAATTGCACATGAACCTTTGTGAGCCTGCCCAGGGGCTCTGCCAGCTGCTCTGCAGAGCTGCCTCACTCCCCTTGGGTTTGCCCTCACTCTCTTCCAATATCACATTGGAGTTTTCACCCTCACTTTTCAAGGCAATGGAAGACTCAAGTTCTGCTTGAGCTGGGAGAGTTGAGGCACCAGGTTTCCTGAGGAGGTTGTGGAAATCAGAGTTTGCATCCATGAGTGTCTGCTGTGGGGCAAACCCCAGGGTTCAGGTTACTCCAGGCCTTTGTGCAGACTCTGTCACGCAGAGGAGCCAAGCCGTGCTTGAGTCACCTGTTTACTGTCTAGTGTAACAGCCAGTGCAAACATGTCTGGGTTACTGTATTCACCAGAGCCCTTTTTCATTTTCCAGACCTGCTGCCTGGAAAATGACCCAAAAGCAGTGTGTTGTCTTCGTAAAAAGCAACAAGCAAAGCAATCTGCCCTTCCCAGTTGGTGCTGGAGTGAGAAGTCAGATTTGAGCCCAGGAGGTGCTGTGGGAGCTGGACAGTTGGAGCCTCCTGGGTGTTGGGATTGTCCCCTGCTCGCCAGCAATGCTGGGAAGGCATTCTTGTGAGGGAATTAGTGGGACCTGGGGTCAGGCAGGACAGGCAGCTGCCAGGCAGAGCCTCCTGTGAAGCACAGCCAAGGCAAGGGGGGGTGAGGAGCCTGAGCTGTCCCTCCACTGCTGCTCAGTGTGGTTTTGCTCCCATGCCCAGGGGAGTGTCACAGCTGAATTTGTGCTCTGGATTCAGACATGAGCTCTCCAGTTCCATGCTTTTGGAGTAAGGTGACTGAGCTGTTGGTGAATTGTAGTCTGAATTTTCTTAGAAATGACCTGAATAAAAATGTCCTGATTTGTGCTAATGGGAGCAGGGAAGATTGGTGCCCATTGCGTACAGAACAGGTCTTTCCTTGGAGCTTATTGTGTGAATCACAAGAGTAATGGAGTTAATTTGTCTACCCCTAGCACCACATGGAGTGCTGCAGGTCCCCAGGCTGTGCAGCAGCGGTGGCACTGCTGTGTCACACAGCCCATGCTGGCCCTGCTGCTCCACAAAGCAATTCTGGCCCCAGGTGAGGGCTCTGTGTCAAACAAATCAAACAGGCACAGCCTAACAGCTCTGGGAGCCACAGTGTGTGTCTCCAGGCTTGTTCTGGGGCAGGTAATTCAGGCAGACAGACTTTGGGCCCATGGGCAGCACAAACAGATCCATTGAGCTGAGCCCCACGGAGCACAGATGGGAGTGGGGAGGAGGGCACTGGGCCATGCACATCCCACAGAGCTCTTCCATTCTCCTCTGGCCATGCTGTCTGAAGCTCCAGCTTTTCATCTTGGCAGAAGGTTTTTACAAGGGCTGTAAATTAAGGATTTATAAGTGTATACATGGCTATGATGTTTCATAGTGGTCTGAAGTGCAGGGAAAGAAAGAAATGTCTTGGTGACAGAATACAGTGTGGGGTGAGCTGGGTCAATGCAAACATATGGAAATGTTTTTTGGAGACAGGGAAGAGTCTGGTCTGGTGCTGTTTCTGCCCATTTACACACACACATGCACACACTTCCCCAGAAAGATGACTTGGCTGCCCAGCATTATCAAAAGATGTGTTCTCTGTGGAGCTTGCTGCACATCCGTGAGGGATCATCTTACCAGCTTTGAGGCTATTTTAATTCTTTTTTCCTGTGTTTTACAATTGCTCCTGGGCAGATGTTGGTGGGGGGTTCCCATCCTTCATCCCAGTCTCTCCAAAGCCAAGCTGCACCCCAAGGACAGAGTGGCTGTGTGTGACACTGCTCACCCACTGGTGACATGTCAGGAGAGCTGGAGAGCAGAGAGTTCTGGCTCTGGGGACCGAGGGAGTGACCAGAGTATTGTCATATTCCCCTGTGACACGCTGTGTGTCCTGCCTTCAGGCAGGAAGGAGCAAGGGGGACACGCAGCCAAAGTGAGGGTCTGGACTGTGTCCAGGCTGCCTGATCCCTGGGGACTTTGTGAGTGGCACCACCACTGCCTGCACTGTCCCCTGAGCGACTCCCCAGCTTGTCTTCCCCGTGCAATATGATCAAATCTTGAGCTTTGACAATACCCCAGTGCCTGCCAGCCCTCAGGCCACAGACAAAGTCCTGCTGCTCTTTGAAACCTGATGCAGAGCCCTGGAGCACCACTGTGTGCTGAAAGAGGACCCAACTCCCTCCCTGCTCCGTACTCTGCTCCTCTTCACTCACCTTTACCTCTCTCATATGCAGCCTCTTTCTTTTTCCTTGAGCATTTTATTTTAGGAGCCAGTCCTGCTGTCACTCCAGTGCCAGAGTTGACTGAGCACTGCCTTTAACTCCTATTATTTGTCTGATCTCTTTTTCCTTGTCTTGGCAGGTGGTGATGGCTCCACATGAGCCCCCAGTTGTGTTTGTGGACAATTACATCAAGCTTCTCTCTGACTGCAGCACTGACACATTCCAGAAGATCCTCGACATGAAGGTTAGAACCTGTCCAGGGCTTCTGCTCATCCCCTAGTGCTACTTTGGGATTGCTGGGGACTTTATTTCAGTGTGGATTCTGAGGGGATTGAGGGTTGGAGAAGCACTGTAAGACAAAGTGTATCTTCACTCCAAAAGCAGAGTTGCTACTAAAGAAAAACTTTCCAATTCATTTCACATTTTCATACCTGCTCTGCTGCCGGGGCTGAACTCGGGGTCATCCAGAGGCCTGGGTGGGTGAACAGGAGGTGGAGGTTTGAGACGGGCTCTGCTGCAGCTGCTCCCAGATCAGTGAGTGCTGTGCTTTGCTCCCTCAGGGCCTGAAGAGGAGTGAGCAGAGCAGCATGTTGGACCTTTTCCGCCTGCGCCTCCCCGCTCCTCCCCCCGGCGGGGACAGCGCCGGCTCGCTCTCGCTGAGCGCTCCCACGCCCGAGCAGGAATCCTCCCGGATCCGAAAGCTGGAGAAACTCATCAAGAAGAGGCTCTGAGGGAGCACAGGGAAGCTCCGTGGCTCGGGAGCTCGTCAGGCTGGTGATTTACATCGTGCTGCCGAGACACCCGTGTGCCGTCACTCCCAATCCCTGTGATCTCTCAGCCGCCGCGTCCTGCCGCTCTCTCAGACCCAGGGAGGATCTGAGCGAGGTGTTTGCCCTCAGCTTAGCAGGAGTGAAACCCAGGACATTGCCAGGTCCACGTGGTGGAGGGAATGGAGGCATCTGGAAGCCAGCAGCTACAGAAACAATTTAGGTGGATTCAGAGACTGTCTGGTTGTGATGCACTTGGTGTGGCAGTGTTCACCCTGGCTGAGCTCCTGCTGCAGCACCGAGGGGTTTGCCTCAGTTCTGTGTCACTGCTCACTCCCTGCTGCAGAGCTGTTCCTCTGATTCATTATTTATTGTGGAGTGGAAGGAACCAACCCCAAACCATCACCACCACCAAAACCCCAACCCTTTTAACAGCTGGGATCTGGCATCTGCAGCTTCACTGAATCAATGAGATGCCCAGGAAGGAACCCTGAGGCAGACTTCTCCCCTGCTCCCAGGACAGGCATGCATAAAACACCGTGAAACAGCAAGGAAAATCCTTTTCAGAACGGGAGGAAAGGGCTGAATTAATGCCTTCTGCACCTTGGCAAAGCTCCTGCCAACCAGCTGGCAGCCTTGGCTGCTGTTAGAGCTTAAAGGCCAAGCAGGACATGTGTGGAGCCCTCTCCAGCTGCTTGGTATTTCCCTGGCGTGTGCTGGGCTCACCCGCTTGTCCCCAGTGGGAGTTCCCATCCTTCCTGGCCAGCATCTCCACCTCTCTCCACAAAGAGCCCTTCATGGAGCAAGCGTCAGACTGCTCCAGCCCCTCATTCTCACTCCAGCTGGCATGTCCTGAGCAGGGATGTGTCACCTTGGCACCTCTGCTGCCCTGCAAGGAGAAGTGCTGGAAATGTTGGCTCTATCAGGGAGCCAGGGCCACTTGCTGGGACAGGAGCCTTTCAGCAGCCTCAGGCTTCAAGACCCTCCCGCTCCTCTGAGCTTCAGCTTGCAGCAGTGCAGAGGGGAGGAGAACCAGCAGTGAAATATTTTGGATAACCCAGGCCCCTCTTCCCGTGGCCCAGCTCCTGGCTGCCAGCCACAGAGCCGGCGTGGAGCAGGGCTGGGATCAGTGGGTGCTTCCCAAGGAGTCTCCGTGCAGGGAGGCCTCACCTTGTCATTAGCACTGCTGGATTTCTTCCCAAACTCTTCTGTATCCTTTCGGGGGGGCTTTGAAGGCATCTGCCCAACCATGAGTGAATCCCACATGGATGTAGGGCAGGTCAACCCAGTCGTGCCTGTGTTATTTAACTCAAGCTTCACTTACTTGCAGGTAAGAGAAGTCCTGTACCAGTGAGGCAGGTGAGGAACAGTCGTGCTGTCAGATCCCTTCCTGGAAGGGTGGTGCTCCAAACCAGGGCAAGTTTGGGCCTTAGGACTGTATTTATTTAGGGGCTGTACTCACAGGGATTGTAAAAATCACTGCTGCACATCAGGGAGGGGGGATCAGACTCCAGGAACGTGAGCTCCATCCACCCAAACCCAGGGCTTCACTGGGATGGGGAGTGAAGAGCAGCAGTAACAGCACCAGTGGGGGAGGGACAGCAGTTTCTCATCACTCCAGTTTTACAAATCTGCTGTTGCCTCATTTCTTTCCTCTCCTGATTCCCTGTTAGGTGACAAAAATGGTTGAAAGCACGTTGGGATTCTGAGCAGCCGTTCCCCAAGGACAGATCATGTCAAGGTGCATGTAGAGGATGGCTCAGAGTTACCACACTGCAGAGCTGGAGAGGAGGGAACATGGGTTTGCAGAGATTCATTATTCCCATGAGGGGATGAATAATTTATTTTCGATGAATTTTTCTTTGCTTTGTGTAAGGCTAAGTCTCTCACTAAATTATGAAGAGCTGAAGATGATGTTGGAGTTATCATTGTGTGTCTTACCCAGAGGCTTCCCCCATTTCATTCTCTGCATTTCATTCTGGAGATAAGAGGAAATAAAAGGAGAAATTAATTTTTAGTTTCAGCCTTTGAAGAACGCTACAGGGCTGGATGTTTTTTGGAGTTCCACTTCCAGAGAGCAAATCCACAGTTTTCTACTTCTGCTGTAAGAGTTTTGTGCCCCTGGCTCTTGGGTGTTTATTAGATTTGGCAAGTCTCTATTTGTGCATTAGCTCTTTGGAGTTTACAGCTTTGGGGAATACAGGATGATTATGTGTTTTCTGTACAAAATGCCACTTTTTATGGTTTCAGGCCGGGGTGTAATTCTGGCTGTACGTGGGGTGTGACACTAAAACCAATTAAATGCTTACTGATGCTCATTGCTGGGTGTTTTCTGTACGGCTGCAAATCCCAGTGGCTGGGATGGACCTCACCCAAAATGCGCTGGACCCAGCAGTCCCTGCCGTCCATCTGCTCCTGCAGCTCCTCTCTGCCTTTTCCACCTTCTCTGGCAGCATCTGCATTCACAGCAGCTCCCTGCACCGCGTGGGTGGCTCAGCGCTCCCGACCTTGTGCCCCCTAAATAATCACATCATTTCTGCTGTCTGCCACTGCGGGAGCGACTTCGGAGAGATCCTCATTTTTCCTTTGAAATTAATTAAGGGGTAGTGCCTTTTTCCACGCTCTGCATGACGCTGGAGCAGCTCCTTTCGCTCGGGGAGAATGAATGACTCATTTGCTTTTCTCCTGGCGGTCCTGCCCCCTCCGCCCTTGGGCAGCGCCGGGCGCTGGGTGTTCCTTTCTTTCCCCGGATTTACAGCCAGGACTCTGAGCATCCAAGTGACGATGGCCAAGCCTCCACGAGCCCTTGCTTGGCTCCACGAGGGCGGTGGCGGCAGGGCTGTAAAAGCTGACGAAACCTCGGCAGCTTCAGCCACGCGCTGTCAGCGCTCATCCCTGCCATCAAATCCCAGGGCTGGGTGAGCACAGCTCGTCTGTGACACAGCCTGGCATTCCCCATCCTCTGGAAATAACTTTCCATCGTTTTCAAATGACACGGGATCCTTTTGGTTTGCTTCTCCCAGCGACAGCCCCCACGTGGCATCGCCTGTGGTTGGGTTGCTGATTACACCGAGCACACCCGGCCTGCTGGAAAGTCCTTTATGGAAGGAGGATCTTGATAAGAGACTTGTTTGTATCTGCCCTGTCCTGCCTGTGTGTGGGCAGTTGAAGAGTAAATAATGTGGATAAACAGGCAGGGGAAAAGATTTCCAATACCATCAGGAATGGCACTGGTTGGTACAGTTTGAGGGACTTAAATCAGACTTTCCGAGAGGGTAGAGTACACATCCTGGAAAGCAGAGCCCCTGTACACAGTGACTCAATAGTAGCTGAGTTATTGAGCAGTTAAAATTGTGCTCAAACAGTTCCTTTTCATCCCAGCAGATTGGCAGGTCTGGATGTTGGTGCTGCAGGAGAGCCTCGGGTGGGCTGCAAAGCCTAGAAATGAGAACCTGGGAGGGCACAAAAAATTACCCTTTGTTTCAAGCTATGCCAGAATTGGAGGGTTTTTTTCCTAGTAAATAAGGAGCAGAAAGATTTCCAAGAGCTCTGCTTATCCCAGGCACTGAGATCCCTCTCACTTGGACCCTGATCCCCATGGGAATGGCTGTGGGAGCACCCACAGCTCTCAGAGGTGACTGCTGGGATGTTGCCACAAGTTCCCCTTCCAAAACTGCACTTAGTGGGTTTTCACCCAGGAGCTGCACAGCAGCTCTGAAATTATGATTGTGTTCATCTGGAAACTGCTCCAGTGCCTTCCAAGGCATCTAATTTCATAAAGGGCTTTTATGGGAGATTTTGGAGTGAGGAGTGATCAGTTTTCCTATTGCTTGCAGAGACCAGCATCCCTTTTTTGGGGGGGGATACACTTAAATTAAAAGGAAAAATACACCTGTCCAGCACATTTGCTCAGACCCCAAAGATTTCAGTCAAAACTCTTAATGTTCTTTTTCTTTCCATCTGCATTTTTCAGCGAAGACAAACAGCCTCATAGTATTTCTTCAAAGGAATGTAAATTCCTTGAGGAAGTCTCCGGAGTTCCCAGCACCGCATAGCTGCAAACCACAGACGCCTACGGCTGAAAGTTCTGCTCTGCTTTTAATTTTGGGGCAGGGAAGGAATTTTTTTCGGGGGTTTGGGTTCTCTTGTGCTGGGCCCATCAGCCCAGACTGCTGCTCTCTGCGCAGGGGAGTGTTGACTTTGGCTGGCTGCAGAGCTGCTCTCCCTCCACGAGAGTATTCCCCCACCGAATCTGATGACATGGCGCAATTATTTCATTAGGATTTTCCAAAAAAAGTTCCCTCGGTCTCCTGTAGTGCTAGAAAGACCTTTTCCTTCTGTTCTCTGGTTTCGGCTTCGGCAGCTTTGCCTGAAAAACGCAATTAGGGGCGGCTGACTGAATGCTTGGGAGTGGGGAGGGAGAAAAGAGCAGCCTGGAGGGAAAACTTGGGGGGCTTAACCCGGCTGCCAAAATCTCTGCTGTTGGGGAAAGCACCACTGGAGGTGAGGGCAGGATCTGGCAGCTCTTTGAGTGCTCCCCAAAATCCTGGCAGCACACTGGGATGGTGCGCTGTGTATTGGACCAGGATGCATGGAGGGCAGCTCATCGGGCGTGGTTTCACAGAATCCCAGAATCATTTCGGTTGGAAAAGACCTCCGAGATCATCGAGTCCCAACCTAGGACCCCTCCCCACCTTGTTCAACCACACCAGAGCACTCAGTGCCACCTCCGGTCTGTCTTGACCCGGGGACGGCCACTCCGCCACCTTCCATCGTCTGATTCCGTGCGGCTGCGAGCGAGGGGCAGCTCGGGCTGGGATGCGGGACGGGGGGACGGGGATGGGGACACCGGGAGGATGGGACAGCGGGAACACGGCGAGCACTGGGGGGATGGGGAGAGCCCGAGGGACGGGGACACCGCTGGGATACAGGGACAGAGATGGGACTGGGATACCGGGACACCGCTGGGACACGGGGACGGAGGTGGGACACCGGTGGGATACAGAGACACCATTGGGACAGGGAGACAGAAGTGGGACACCGATGGGGTACAGGGACACCGCTGGGACACGGGGACAGAGGTGGGACACCGGTGGGACACGGGCCGGGCACGCCCCGCCGCTGCCGTGGCCCCTCCCCGGCCCCGCGGCCGCCCCGCCCGCCGCCGCCGCCCGGGCGCAGCCGGCGCTGGGAGCGCAGCGCGGGCAGGGGCCGGGCCGGGGCAGGCACCGGCGGCTCGGCCATGGTGGGGCGGCTCAGCCTGCGGGAGGTGCCCGACCTCCCGGACATGAGGAAGCGGGGCGACTCCGGGCTCGACAGCCCCGATTCCGGGCTGCCCCCCAGCCCCGGCCCGGCCCCGCCGCCCTGGCTGCTCTCCTCGGGCAGCGCCGACCGCGCCGCCGCCGCCAACGGGCTCCCGGAGCCCGAGCCGCCCGCGCCCTCCGCCGCGGTGAGTACCGGGCCCTCCCTGCCCTGCCCGGGGCCACCGGCAGCCCCCGGACCCTCCGGACCCTCCGAGCTCCCGGCCCGCGGCAGGTGCGGGGCCCCGGAGGAGCCGCTGCCCTTCGGACCCCGCCGTGCTGCACCCCCGCGCATCCCGTGGGGAAAGGAGGGGGGAAAGCCGAGTCTGGCCGCTGTGGGAATGGGTTGGAACGAGCCCGCTGTTTCTCTCCGGTGTAACCGAGCCCTCTGTCGTGTCCCGGAATGCGTCTGTACCGCCGGGAACCGCGGTGGCCGGGGGTTTTCACAAAGCTCTGGCTGCAAGGGAAGCTCCTCTCCCTCCTGCCCCGGGTCGGAGCTGGGACAGCAGCACGTCTTTGGAAATCCCTGTGGAAAGTGAACTGTTATTCCGCAGTGACCCGGAGCAGTAACTTTATTGTGCATAAACTCTGGTTTCAGCTAATTTGGTTTTTCACCAAATAGCTTTTGCATGTTGAGCTGCTGGTACAAATACTTTGGAGACTGCAGATTTGGAGGAAAAATAGTTTTTCTACAGGGGTGCTGCTGTGGAATTGGAAAAGGTCATAGGAGGGAAAGATGCTCACAGCCCCCTAGCCCCTCGAGAGTAAACACACGTGCAGAGGTGGCTGCAAAAGCACACACGGGTTGGGTTCCATCCCTTCAGGGCTGCTTTGGTTTCCTTGGGCTGTGGGATTTGGTGTCAGCTCCTGGTGCTGGGTGCCAGGACAGCAGCACAGGGACAGGCAATGAATCACCGCTCAGCGGGAACGAGTTAATCCTTCCCAGCACTTGGTGTGTGAGTTCGGTTGGATTTAATAAATACCTTCAAACAGGAGCCAGGGCGTAGCTGTGGAGAAAGGAGGTGGCTCACGGCGAGGTGCCCTGTGATAATTTCGATAATTTCCTGCTGTGGTCTGTCCGTGGGTGTGTGGGATGAATTCAGCAAGGGGAGAGCTCTCACACACCCACAAAATGTTGGTTACAACTTGAGCGTGGGTTAATACAGGGAACAGAGACTACACAGCATTCCTCTCTCATTTCCCAGAGCGGCTCCCCTGAATTAAGCTCCTGAAGTTTGAACTTTATCTTCAGAAAATGCTCCTGGCCGCCTCTAGGATGCTTTAGACCAGCGTGAAGTCAGGACCAAAAGATGCACCTGTAGCACCTTCTTGGTCTAGCAGATCCTCCTGCACCTAAATGTGAACCTCAGCAGCTCCATACGGAGGGATAAATAAACCTGTTTCCCTGAGAATGTACTGCCTTGTAACATAAAAGTTACAACAATATGGTAACGTGAAACATTTTGCAATTTTTTCTGCAGAGTTCCGTGTTCTCCCCCAGCCCCGTTCTCTCCAGCTGCCCTCCAAGATTGTGTCCTTTATCCTTTGGCGAAGGAGTTGAGTTTGACCCTTTACCACCAAAGGAAATAAGGTAAATATTGTGTTACAGTCACCTCGTTTGGAGGGAGTTAGAGGAGTTTGCCTGTAAAGGAGCAGTTAGGCCTTATCAGTGCCTGTGACTCAAGTTAATTTATTTGCAGAGCCATTGTTCACTTCAGCTGTACATTCCTGGACCTGGACATTTGTACAGGCCAAAGGAGTGTTCAGCCTCTTTTAATCCCACCCATGTGGTTGTTTTGTTGGTTATTTTTCCAGGAAGACTTTCTTATATTTTGCTCTCCTGCTTTTCCTTCCTTGCACTGCTCCAGAATGTTGCCCTTCAGCTGATTAACCAGGAGGTAATTGTGAGGGAAGAGCTTCAAAGATCTTTCTAGGGCTGTTTCATTAAGGGAAAGAAATTTTGCTCTTGCAACCTCATGGTTTTATAATAAGCCCTTTCCATCTTAACAGCTGTGGCTGGTTGTGTGAACTGAAAGAAATGGTAACATTCAGAGGAGTTCATAATTCCTTTTTTTTAATGCACTGCATCACTTCACAGCCTGTGAATTATTCCTTTGAACACCATGATTTGCAGTAATGAGAAAAGAAGGCTCCCGGGTGATGACTGTGCAATTAGAGGGAGGCTGATAAAATCAAATGGAAGCCTAATGCAGGGGAGGGTAGGGAGAATTATGTCCTGGTGTGGGGAAAGAGCCTGTGCTGAGGCTGGAGTTGGAGGCAGTTAACTCCTTGGTTGGTGGAAAAACCAACACAGAGTCGAAGGAGATGAAAACTTTCCTTTGCAGCCCAGGCACAGAGGATTTGCCTGTGCAGACTGGAGTGTTTTCCTGCCAGCTGAATCTTCAGGAGTTTGTCTTTGGAGAATGCCCTGTGCCAGGGGTGATAACAGAGCACTCCTGTGTGATTCCTGGCAGAGAAAAGCTGAGGAGATAACGTGTGCTTCCACAGACTCGGAGGAGTTGGGATGTTTATGTGCCGAGCCTAAACGTGGATCAAGAGCCTCTGGGTTTGGGAGTTTGCAGGAGGTTTGTACAGGGCTCAGGGCTGAGGAGAAGTTCTGGTAGTGCTGGCAGCTGGGCTAAGCAGTGATAATCCTGGGAATGCTGCTAACATGAGGCTCTTTTCTCATCCTGTAAATGTGTAAGACACCAGCAGATGGTTCTGTGAGTGAGGTGGGATGAGGAGCCACCCCAGTACCTGCCAGCTCCTCTTCCCCATGAGCAGAGCTCCCAAATCCCCTACAGCAACCCATCCTCTGCCCTGCCTCACCCACCTCAGATATCCCGTGTTTTGCAGGATATCAGTCATGCTGATGCCGGAATACATTCATGCAAATATGAAACCTTGTCCTTTTATTGACTAAAAGTAAAGAACCATTGGCCTGAGGCTACACAGAGTTATTTCTATGGATGAGGTCAATATTTTAAGACTGTTTCTGTGGCTGGAGCTTGTCTCCACAGAAATGCTCTCCTAGCTACA
>VZSR01002145.1:2882508-2898670 GCA_013398615.1 Brachypodius melanocephalos | reverse complement strand
GCTGCTGACCGCGGCCGCCGCTCCCGGCCAGGCCGCCCCTCACACGCCGGCACGGACAGACTCTCCTCTCTCAGCTCTTAGCTCCTGCTTCTCCCAATGGCCCCGAGCGTGGTTTTCTGCGGGGATATCGCTTAGCAAAGGGATTTGGCTCCTGGCCGACAAAAGCCGTGAGTTCCCTCCCCCTTCCCCACAGCGATCAGGTGGAAAGGACCTGGGAGTGTTTTCCCAGTGGGGTGGTGGCTGGCAGGTGGAGATCTGTTTGGTGCTGTGTAAAAAATCAGGGTAGTTCAGTGTCCTGCGGGGGATCCAGCAGGTCGTGTGGGTACACACAGAGCTGTCGACCGTTTCGGTTTAGATCGTGTTTCCTCCAGAGGAGCCATCCCCTGGAAATCGCTGGAAAAGGCTAACAGAGAAAAAAAAAAAAAAAGCCAGAATTCTGCATTTAACATGTACAAAAACGTTAGCATGTTTGGCGTCTTGTGTGAAGGTGTAAATTGGGAGGAGAGGGGTTCTGAGCGGAGCAGGAGGCAAACTGCCTCTGCAGAGATGGGATCGTGTGGTTCCAGTTCTTTGGGGGATGAGGAATCCTCTGTACTCACGAAACCGCTCTTCTGTGTGACACACAAGTGTTCCTGTGCCTGCAGCAGGGCTTGTAACGGAGAATGCTAAGCCTGAAATTATCCCTGTGTTGTTGGATCTCGGTGATGTGGGGGTGGAGAACCACAAGTGCCTTGTTCTTGCCCACAACTGCCTGCGTGCACTGAAGGAGCTGTAACCAAAGCAAGGTTCAGATAAGGGGCTGGACAGAGGGACCCAGAATGGCAAAGGAGGTGCTGGATTGGGTGTGAGATGCTGTTGTGGTGGGGTTGGGAGGAGGTGAACAGCAGCGAGGGACAGGCAGGTTTGTAGTGCAGAGCAAAACCCACAGCTGTAGCTCTGCTGTGGCACAAATCCGTGTCCTTGGGCTGGGGCAGCCTCTGTCTGTCTGCTGGAAAACCTCTCCTGAGCGTGTGATGAGTTTGGGGACCAAAGGGAATAGCTTCAGATGCTATGAAAATCTGTCTGGATGTTACGTGCCTTCGTTTATCGTGTGCCTTGATGAAAATATGACAGAGAGGTTTCCTTCTTTTCCCAGATTTTTTTTTTTTCCCTCTGGTGTTGACAGGAGCGCAGTGTGGAGAGTATCTGCTTTTTGGGGAGGGTGGGTTGTGCTCGTTTTTTGTGTGGTGCAGTCTCTCAGAAACACCTGATAGACCTGTCTTAGCTGGACACGGCTTTTCCACGGAATTCCAAAACTCCTCCAAGGTGTGGGTGTGCACCACCAGTCCTGGAGCAGCTTTTAAGGAGGACTTGGCAGTGCACAGCCCCGGGGGTGAGTTTTGTCAGTGGCAGCCTCGGGAGCCTGTTCTTGAGCTGTGCTTTAACGTGTGTTTGTGCAAGTGTGATGGATGGTGTGGAAGTGTATCCCAGGGAACTGAAAGGAGTTGGGAGATGAAGAGTGCAGCAGGAAGGAAACCTTGGGTTCGTATGGTTTGTGGGGTTTTTTATTGTTGTTAGGGGGGTTTTTTTACATATTTATTAGCTCAGAAAAGAACATCCTTCACCTTTGGTACTTGCCTCAGAAAGGCAGCTCCCAAAACAATCCCAGGATGAGAGAGGACACGGCCGGACAGGCAGGCAGCGCTCCGGAGTTGAGGGCAGCGCGGCGTCACCCTTAAACATTTTGGTCTCGGGCTGCAAGGCTGGGGAGATGTGTCTTAAACAGATGATGCAATTCTGCCCTAACTGCTGCCCCAGGATGTCCTTGTGGTGTAACAGAAGGCCCAGCTCACCCCACAGCCCCAGGGGTTGCTCCATCCCTCGCTCCCCGCACTTCGCTCCTGAAGCAGCTCCTGGTGCTGGTCGCTGTTGGACACAGGATTCTGGGAGAACGTGGACCCTGGATTGCTCCCACTAATGCTCTCCCAATGAATCCGCTTGGAACAGCTCCAAGAGGAGGTTGTTTTTAAGTTGTAGCCGTTAGTCGTTCCTAGTTAGAAGCGAAAGAACCCACAAAAATCCCCCTCGCGCTCCGGTTTTAGGATAAAGCACCTGATTTTTATAAAAGCAAGCAAACCTAATGTGTACCTCTTAAGAACATTTTAATTGGTAGAGATACCTTTTAAATTATTTATGTTCCAACATTTGCAAAGCTCTGATTAGCCCTGTGCAAGTGTTCTGGTGTCTGTGATGTTTCCCGCCCCCTCCTTCTGATTTTCAATTTGTCTTTTACTTCATTGGTAATAAATGATCTGAAAACCATCCTGCAGGGAAGTCTCTTTATTTCTCATTCAAAACTTTTCAGTGTTTATTGTGGTAGTTACTTAGAAATAAATACATGATATTTCCTGCCAATCCCAGCTCTCCTCCTTTCTCTTCTATTTGTTGTTCACATATTCCAGGAGGGTGTTTCCTATATAAAACCGTCTATATTAAAAACCAAACCAACACCAAATGTTGTGGATTTGTCAATTTAGTGAGATGTTGAGAAAGCCCTTTAAAGACAGCTGAAAATCCTCTCCTTAATGTGTTCGAGTCGTTCATCTGGTACAGTTTTATTTTTAAAGAGAGTTTCTGGTATGAATTTCAGCATATCCTACAAAGTGAAGAACTAATCCCTTTCAAATAGAACATGTATTTAACCAGGCAGGAATTTATTTTTAAAATGTAGATGCTCGAATGCTGCATTAGTAAACACAGCATAAGCATGACTGGAGTGTGTTATGCATTCAACTTTATAAAACCAAAAGAGATGATTGTAAGCAATTGTGTCGAGAGAAATGCTGTGGTGTTTTTCTGGATGCTTAATCTGTTCTTTTAACCTCTCCACATTTTGCAGGCGTGCTGATTTTGTTAGTGACTCTGGCAGAGCAGGAATGGATGTAATTGAACATCAGTTAATTAATTCCTAATGGGATTTTTTTTTTTTGCTTACTTTTTATTGTTCATCTGGTTATGTGCTTGTGGAAGCTCTAGAGTTGCATGTAATGACATTATTGGGGTCCGGGGAGCCGTGGAGCTGCTTCCAGCAAAAGGCTCTGAGAGCTTTTGGGTATCCTGGAGTTTTGAAGTATTAAACAGGAGAAAAGCCACACATAAACATCAATTCTGTATAAAAGGGTCTATTTAAAAAGCCATTAAGAAAAAACTTTAAAAGTCAGCATGGTGCCGTTCAGAGAGAGTTTCAGATGTCACCCAACTTTCAAATGCTTCCTGTAGTGAGGGCTGAGCTGTTCTCCTCTGTATGGAAAACATTCTTTTACTATAAAAATTCGAAGTGGGAGAGTACAAGGCTGTACTTAAAAATTCCATGTGATTTTTAATTCATATTGGCCCAATGGGCTTCTAATCAGCACCTACCCTTCCAGGGAAACCCTGTTGTTCTGAATGTGCTGTTTCCCTTTCATGTGTGCTTCTCCAGAATGTCACATCTGAGGGTCTGGGATAATGAATTTTTGTAACAAAATAAACCACTCAACCTAACAACTGGATCAAAAGCCAGGGGGCTGAGGGGTGGATTCCCATCCTGACTTTGCAGCTCGCTCAGTTTCAAGGAAGGTAAGTTCACATGCCTGGAAATCATTTCAGCCTCTAAACAAGGTGTCTGGTCCTTCATCTGCTCACAAACCTGCACTGTACAATGTGAATAACCTGGAAAGTTTGGGAGTATTATTCGGAAATAAACCAACAGCAATAATTAGCCACACTCCAGGACAAACACACAGAGTGGAAAGGAGCACTTCTAATTGTTGATGCATATTTTAACAGGTTGGTTTGGTTTTTTTAAAATATAAATGTAATTTCCTCTGCACAGACACAGACGGTGAGTAAGCACTGCCAAGATACAGAAATTGTTGGGGTTTTGGGTGACACCCCTGGGACAGTTCAGAAGCTCCTTCAGCATTCAGTCCACGCTTGCTCTTCCAAAAAAATCACTGCAGGAATCTCCTTTACTCGTGGAGGGGTGAGGAATTCCTGGCAGCTGGGACGTGCTCCTGGATGTACAATTCATACCTTTTCCTCCTGTTCACCCTATAAACACGCAGCCTTGCCTCCTCTGCCTGGGGATCCTCCAGAATCCCATCCCAGCGAAGGCTTTCACTCAGCTGAGCACAGAGACTTTCCTCTGCCCCACTCCAACCCGAAATGCTGCAAGCCTCGGTTATTTTTGCATCTTCCCGATTCCCCTCTGCAGTATTTTGGGCTGAGTCAGGGTTCCTCCCAGGAGCTGGGATTTGAACTGCTGGAGGGGAGTGGTCCCGCTGCTTTCTGCTTTTGTGGTGCTGTTTTCCTGTTAAAATGATAAATGCTATTAGCAAAAAGTACCTGTTGCCTCTGAGGCTTTCCTGCTTATTCATAAAACAAAAGTAAAGTGAGGCAACTGCTTAATAAAACCCCAAGTCTACAGGAAAAATAGTAATGACACAAAAATCTTTATTTTTAAGTAGGAAATAGATATTTTTCCGATTGGCCGACAGAGGGATTGTCACACCTGTAAAATGTATTTATTGAAACTATTAATGCATTAATAGCACTTCTGCACTGGCATCAAGTTCAGTGGGTTTGCCTGACTCCATTTAAGCAGGAAATTTATTCTGAGCAGTTGGGGATTTTTTTTTTTAAGCTGTCACCATTAATACAGTGAGCCATGCGCTACTATTATTATTATTATTATTATTATTATTATTATTATTATTATACAACTTCTGGAAACTTTCAAGCACTTTTTGTACTAAGGTAGGGGAAATGAATGGAATTATTCCTTTACAAAGCAAATTTTTAGAAATCACCCTCCGTTTTCTTGGTAATTTTACCAACCCCTCACCCCCACTGCTAGACCAGTGCTGTAACCCACACCAGTGGAAGGGTGGATATTTAAATATCCACTAAATCTTAACAGCATCCCAAATGCCGGGCTGTTTGTGGAATTCTCTACTCCCTGGCAGGTGCCTTATGCCTCCTACTGCTTATTCGCTGTAGTTACACCTGCTCCATCTCCGGGATAAAATCGTAGCTAAAGAGGAAGATCCGTGTACCAACAGGGGTCAGGGGAAGGTTTTAAAGCGCCCATCGTTGGTTTCCTGGGAAAAGCTGGGGTTTTTTTCTCACCTGCCCTGGTGCTGGCGGTGGTGGCAGTGGTGGCAGTCCTGCGTGGTGGCTTCTTTCTCCGTGGTGGCTTCGTGCCAGGTGCCGGTGCCGAAGGGGGTCCCCGGTCCCGCTGCCTCCTGCCCAGCTCCCTCTGCTGCCCCAGGGGAACGGCCCTGGAATGGCCTGGCAGGGAGCAGGACAAGGAAATTCAGCAGCCATCCCTCCTGTCTGTGACCCCTCAGCATCCTCCTTCCCTCCATCTCCCCTCACCCCTTTCCCTCCTCCTCACCTTTTCCCTTCTCCTCTCCTCCCTGCAGCCTTTTCCCCTCCATCCCAGCTCCTTCCCTCCGCCCTTCCCTCCCCGAGCTCTCCAGGGCAGCGCTGGCACCGGGACAAGCCTGGACTCGCCTCTCGGTCATTGGGAGCGGCTGCCCTGCCCTTGTCCCCTGCCTGTGCAGGTGCTGGGCTGTGCTTGTCCCCAAATCCTGGCAGGGAGAGCAGCTCCCACCCCTTCACGACACCTCAGCCCTGTAAATCCAGGTGCTGAGGGAATCTTGTCTCACCTTTCCCTCCCCTCTCCCGTTTCCCTTCCTCTTGCCCAGTTTGGCTTCTCCTTTCCTTCTCTCTCCACCTTTACTCCCACCAGAGCAGTTTCTGAGACAGAGACATCTCAGAGGTTTTGGGAGCTGGTACAGCCCTGCCCTTGCTGCTGGGTGTTGGGGGGGACAAGCTGTAAGACCCTCGCAGCAAGGGAGGTGAGCACATCTCCTCCAGAGGTGAAAATCATCCCTCAGAACTCCAGCAACAGCTGGGTGAGTTCCTCTTACTCGTCCTCTCCCTGGGAATAACGTGGTTTAATCCTTTCTAGGTGCTTTGTCCTCCTCTCTGCCTTCCTCTTTGCTCCTGATCCATTCAGATGTGGCGCTGGTGGTGGCACTGGGACAGGTGGTGGCACTGAGACAGGAGGTGGCATCAGGTGCTCCCACCTATGGTCTGATGGCCAGGCAGCAGCAGGGCCTGGCAGTGATGGTGATTGCTGATGCTGAACAGCAGCCAGAAGGTCCCCAAAGGCTGCCTGGGGATAAAAGGGACAGTGACACAGGACAGAAGACAGGGAAAACAGCAGCAGCAGTGATGGGGTGTAAATAATTCATCCAGGCTGGGAAGGGAGCGTGGCATTTTTGGAGAGCAGCTGAGGGAAGGGGATTACTTGTTGCTAATGACAAGTGGTGGTTGTTGTTAATTTTATGATGATAAAACCTGACTCGCCAGCCAAAATTAGAGCCCAGTGGGAACTGCTGGCCTGAGCTGCCTGTGGAGAAATTAATCTTCTGACAGCTTTTCCCTGGAATGCCAGCACAGGTAGGACCAGTGTTCTCCTGCCCCTTCTGGTGCTGCAGGGGGCTGGGATTTTGGGTGTCCCTGGCACCAGATTAGGTTATCCTGGAAGGGTAACCCATCCCCAGGCAAATCCTGGTGCATTTTTTGATTTTGAATACAGCTACACTGAGAAATTTCCCTAAATTTCCCAATTTATTCCCAAACGTGCATCATTTTGCTGTGCCACAGAGGCACAGAAGTTGTGTATGGATCTACACAAGGGCTGCTAAGGAAGCCTTGTGAATTGATGTTGGGGGTGCTGCAGGCTCAGTGTGAACAAGGAAAGGAGAATTAGACCTGTGCCTTGCCCATGCAAGCAGAATGTGGATCAGAATTGGGAAATTTTCTTTAAAACAGGTTTAAAAAGAAGCAGGTTTTGCTCTGAAGCATCAATATTCTTGCAGCGTTTGCTTTGCCTTGTGCACCCTTGAGCAGGTGCAAACCAGACTCTTTTGGTTCAGATTGGGGATGAAATCACTGACATTTTATTAAGGAGAGGTAATTAGAGGGACGAACACAGATTGAATCAGAGGATTGCAATCAGAGCAACAGCTTGGAGAAAAGCCCTGGACTTGTTGCTGTGAATTGTGAAGCAGCTGAACCGAGCTGGGGCAGTCAGGAGGATGGGGAAGCAGTGCCAGCCAGCTCCTTGCCTGCTTTCCTGGGAAATGGTCATTCCAAAATAAGGATCCAGCCAGTTTCACCTCCTGGGATTCACCAGGAATCACCAGGGAATCACCTCCTGGAACACTCCAGGATTGTTCCAGCTTGGGTCATTCTGCTGTACAACAAAGCTGCTTTGGAGCACCTGTAGCTCCTCTGCAGGACACCACACCCACGAGTTTACCCTCCCCAAAAAGCTGCTCTTTGTTTTGCATTCCTTGAGGAGCTGGGGTGACACAGGAGAGGCTCCCTGTGAGGAGTAGGGATCAGCTCAGGCCATGCACAGCACTGTAAGCCTACAGGAGGAGGTTGTTATCCCTCATTGTCCTTGTCATGGGGATATTTAAAATCTCCGGCAGCTGCGATCTGGTGAATAATTCAGCAAAACCCATCATCGATAAAAGGGAGACTTTGAAGGGTTCTTTGGGTGGGAACTGGAAGTGCCTGGCTCCTGAGAAACGAGTCTATTAAAAATTGACTCCGTGCTATCCAAGATAAAGCCTGTAGTTAGCCTTTAAAAATTTTTAATGTAATGCCGTATTTATTCCCTGTGGCACCCAGCTGCCAAGGGCCAGCCTTGCAGACCCCAAAGCATCTGTGGGGATCCTGACAAGCAGATTCACCAGCAGGATGGATGCAGGCCCTGAGATGTGTGTCATTTCCCTGCCAGCACAGCTGGTTAAATTAGGTAATTTATCTTTCTCCTGAAGTTGGCTGAACCGTGTGTTTAATTTATTTATATTATTGACTGTGTGGAAGAACTACCCCGGTGCGAAATGTCATCATCAAGTGTTTTTCTTCCACGGAGCTGCAGGCTCTGTGTTCATGCAAAATGCTTCCTCTGATGTATTTTTCAACAGTTGCCTGAACCAAAAAGAAAAATACGTGCTTAGACTTGAACTTGGTTCAGGTGAAAGGTGGCTGAGGGTCCCTCAGCTTATCCTGAGGGCTGGTGGATGTGTGGAGGTGAAAGGGTTTGCAGAGGCTCCACATTTCTCAAGAGTCAGCTCTGAATGGGCAGCAGAAATACAATTTATTTTCTCTTCTCTTTTCCCTCTCTCATTTCACCCCCATCCCTTCCTGTCACATGGCAAATTTACTCACAGCACCCACTGGACATTTAGACAGTGAGGAGCCCAAATTCCTGCATTCCAGTGCAAAGGAAGAATTGTGTTCCTGTGACTCAGCATAGGATCTCAGGCTGGCCCTTCACAAACCCAAATTTTGCTGCTATCACCAGCAAATATCTGTTATGGGGATTGCCCAAGAGGGCAAAACTGCTCCTTCAGTTTTAAAAGGTTTGAGCCCCCGTGGTTGTCCCAGACTTGTCAAGTGGCCTTGTTCTGTTCTCGGTGTGAACATTTTTTTAACCCCTGCAAAGTTCATTTTTTGTTGGGGTTGGGTTTTTATTTGTTTATTTCTTGTGTGGATTTTGGGTTGGTCTGGGTTTGGGGATTTTTTTTTTTCCCCCGAGGTTTTTTTTTTGTTTGTGTGGGTTTGTGGTTTGTTTAGTTAGGTGGGGGTTTTTTTGTTTTGTTTCTGTTTTGGGTGGGGTTTTTTGTTGTTATTGTTTTGGGAAACTTTTTGTTTCGGTACCACCTTTCCTTGTTTACTGTTAGGTGTGCTTTTCCCGTGGGTTCTTACTCTGGTTTGGGATGCACATCTGGCAGTGCCCACAGGCCAGAAAAGGTTCTGGGGCACATCTGGCTGTGCCCACATCCCCGTTAGCCTCACCTGGAGCACATCTGGCTGTGCCCACAGCCCTGTTCCGCTCCTGGTGAACATCTGGCAGTGCCTGGAGCCTCACAGAGGTCCTGGGGCACATCTGGCTGTGCCCAAATCGCTCCAGCCTCTCCCAGCACACATCTGGCTGTACCCACACCCCTCCAGCCGCTCTCAGCACACATCTGGCTGTCCCCACACCCGTCCCGGCTCTCCCTCTCCACATCTGGCGGTGCCAGCGCCGCTCGGGGCCGCTCGCTGCCGGCTGTCTGGGGATGGCGGAGGGCGGGCGGGGGCGGGCGCAGGTGCGGCTCCGTTTCCGCCTCGTCCCGCCGGGGCAGCGGCTCCGCGGAGCGGCCGCCACCGAGGCCGGAGCTCAGGTGGGTGCGGGCTCAGCTCTGCTCGGCTCTGCTCAGCCGAACTCGGCTCGGTTCGGTGAGCTCCGGGCCCAGTTTGAGCTGAGTTTCAGCGCTCGGCACGCCCCGGCTGTGGGGCACCTGGAGGAAAAGAGCCGCGGCCGGGATTTGTGGGTTCTGGGAATGGGGAAAAGCTTGGAGGGGCCCTGGGCAGCCACAGCCGGGTCTCCACGGGTGGGAGAGCTCCCTGGAAGGCTGCGGAGAGCGCTCCGGGATGTGTCCTGTGAGCCTGCCCCGGGGCTGGGCTGAGCCCCACGGGTCCCTCCCCACCCGCAGCCCTTCCGTGAATTTCGGTGGGGTTCAGGCTCCTGAAGGGAACGAACCGTGAGCGGCGAAGGTGCGGAGGGAAAGGAGCCGGCGGCGGGAGGTGAGAGCGATGCGCTCCTTGCAAAAGTTCCCAGCCACGTCCTGCTTTTGGGAGCTGCTTGTGCGGGTTGTGAAAGGGGGGAGAAGCCACGTGTGCCTGTGGGAGGGCGAATTGTGGCTGATTTTAGGCGCTCTGGGGTGATGGGTGTTGGGTGTGCAGGTCACAGCGACGTGCCGTGCTCACCCTGGGTGTTTTTTGGGGTGCTGCAGGTTGGCTCAGGTGCTCTCCAGCACCTGGGCAAAGTCCACGGCTTTCCTTCTGCTCGTAGCAACCACGTCCAGGGTGATAAAAGCCTCGGAGCGCTCGCCTTTGTGGCGTTGCTCAAAGGATGCCTAAACCCAGAATTACCCCTTAAGGATGCCGCAAAAATCCCTTCCATCCTCCAGACGTGCTGGCAGGCCCGTGCCTCGGGGGAGAGGGAGTTTTTTGGCAAGGCCTGGCTCCTCAGCAGTGTTTCTCCCCTGGCCACGAGCTGTTCTTTTCCTGGTTCGCTGCAGGTTACCCGTGGCACAGCCTGGCCTGTCCCTCTTCTCCTGCACGGGATTCCTTGACAAACGCTGGCCTGTGCTCAGCTCTTCCCTCCTCTCTCCAATTCTTTCGAAGAAACCTGATGCTTCTCCGGAGGCTGGGAGGTGCCACACGCCAGCCTCCAGCCTCAGCCCTCCCGAGCTCTTTAGCATATCAGAACAGCGAAATGAGTTTTCTCTAATTGGCCATTTAGATGCTAATTTGCTTCTCCCAGGCCTGCGCCAGATCAAGCTGCCCCGGAACTGGAGTCAGAAAGAGGCGGCTGTCTTCATGAATTATTCACTTTGCATAACGCACCTGCCTGGCTGGGGATCAGGAGGAAATGGGTCCAAAGTCTGATAAATAAAGATACACCTTGGCAGGTGTAACAGTGCTGGCTTTCCTCCCCGGCATCAAGGGCTGCTGGGGCACCGGGGAGCTGCTTTGCTTTGGCAAAACCTGGGGTTTTGTTGGGGTTTTTTTGGTTTTTGGGGTTTTTTAAACAGCTCACCGTATCTCAGGTAGCCACACTAACGAGTGCCTCTCGTTAATAAAGGATTATTGGTGCTGGATGTCGGCTTTCCTGCAGAGCTGATTTAATCTTCCCACTCACAGGACTGGCATGGGCCTCCAGAGCATTGTATTTTTTAAAAATTCTTTTATAAGCTCCATCCTAAAAGCAGTTTGGCTTCTTGTTGGCTGCTGCTGGGGTTGGGAAGCAGCTCTGGTGGAGAGGAAACTTCTTGATTTTCCTCCCCAAACCCCATCCTCACCCACTTCTTTACCAGCTTGGCCTTTCACCATAAGGACACCTCCCTGTTGGTGTTTAATTTGGGCTGGGCCAACCAGAATGAGGATCTCACTGAGGCTGTCCCCATTTTGGTGGCACTGATGCTGCTCAGATTGAGCTTTCATGGGGAGACAGACTGGGGAAAGTCTGGTTGGGTCCTTCAGTGGTTGTCCCCAAGAGCTTTGTGCTGTTTATTTGGACGCTGTGTTTTGGCCCAGGCTGCTGAGCTGCAAGTCAGGTCTGCTGACGTTGGATTCCCTGTGTCTCCTGGCTCTCCATCTGCTGCTGGGGGTTTGTAGGGATGGCAAAAGGCTGTTCCTCAGTCATGTCCAGGTGTCCCTCTGCCTGAGACATCTCCTGCCTCTGCTGTTCTTGTGCTTCCTGCCTGCTTAGCCCTTACAAAATCATTTTCCAGCGTTTTATTGGTGCCCGCAACAGGCTCCTGCTGAAGGGGCTGCTGGATGTGGGTGTGAATGAGCACTTTTTGAGAAAAAAACTTCCCTAAAGCCCTGATTCAGCCTCGCTCCGGCTCGGAGACTTGGCCAGACCTTCAAAGCCAGCCGTGCATCTTCTCCACGCTCCTGCAGCCCCCGGGGTTCTTGTGCTGTGAAATTCATCTGCGGGGCTTTAAAACACGAGGTGAAGAGCGGGGTAAGGAGCAAAAAAAAAAAAAAAAAACCTTCCTGGCGTGGCTGGGAGGGGAAGGGACCGGCTGGTGGGCTGGGTTAACCTTATCAATCGCCGCTCATTTACCCTCTGTCATGGCAACACTCGCAAACACTCGCTCAGTTGCCAAGGTTTCCCAGGGATAATGGGGTCTGGCGTGCGGAGCAGGCAGTGATTACACCGATTTCTTTTGAGGGAGCAGCCGCCAGAAAGGAAAACGGGGCCAGCAGGTACCTGGGAATCCTGCGGGAGGTGATGCCCTGGGAGCAGGTGAGGTGATTACACCGGCACAGCAAAGGGTTGGGAATTGGGAACGTGGCTCTAGCCAAGCTGGTTTAATTTTGATTTTTTTTTTGTAAAGTGAAGTGTTTAAAAAGAAGAGGGAAAAAAAAAAAAAAAGTCGTCTAATTAATTTCCTGTGTAAACAAATTAATCCAGACACGAGCTGCTCAGCTGAAATAAGCAGGCAAATGAAAGCTGGGTGGAGGCCTCCTCGTGGGGCTGTGTGGGAGTTTTTTGTCTTTTCAAGGCTCTGAGGAATTGATGCTTTGTGGGCACCTGTAAGGAGCCCAGCTGCAGGCTGTGCTGTCCCTGCATGGGGAGGTTTTTCTGCTGCCAGGAGTGTCAGTAAGACCTTTCGGTTTTAACTTTGCTGAAGTCAAAGTGTCTGAGGTGGAGGGGACTTGGTGTGGTGAGATGATGCTGAAAAAGCAAGCTGGTAAATCCGGGACAGGGAAATGTTGAGGGTGTTAAATACAGAGCTGCAGGCTGGGTCAGGCAGTGCATGATCCAGGGATCTCTGGGGGCTGGGAGGGTGTTCTGGATAAGTACTGCTGTGTTGTGCTTTGCTCTTATATTCTTCTTCGAGCATCTGCTCCTGCAGATGGGGAGGTGGCAGGTATGACCTGCTGCGTCTGTGCTCAGCTGCTGAGGTAAAATTCGTGATGCTCCTGTTGATGTTCTGCTGAGAAAACCTGGCTTCTTTCTCAGAAAATCTTTGAAGTGCAGCAGGTCCAAGGGCTGTGTCTGACTGCCATTGTTCCCCTCCCAGATTGGAGCCACATTCTCAGTTCTGGTTGCCAGAGCACAACTCTTATCGTGGGGACAGCAGAGGCAGAGCCACGTCAGAGCTGCAGGCAGGGATGTGCTGGGTTCTGCATCCCCCAGGAGGCTCCTGGCCCCACAGGAAGGGTCAGCCCTGCAGGGCAGTGCTCCTCCCCTTGTGCTTCTGTGCCAAGGGCAGCCAGGTGGACTCAGATTTAATGAGGTTTTGGTCTCACATGACTTCCTCCATCACAGGAAAGGAATGAACAGGCGGAGTGGTTTTAAAGCAGGTCATAGACTATCGATAAGAGATTCCCTTTTAATTCTGAATTTGGGTGAAAAGCAGGAGCTTTCAGTGGGAGGTTTTTCTGTACCATGCAGTGCTGGTTCTGTCACCCTGTGTGCAGGGTGGGCCAGGAGCTGTGGGATTCTCTCTCTCTCTCACTGGCAGAGAGAGACTGGCTGCTTCTACCCTCCATTAGTTTGTTGAGAAGGGAGGAAAGGAGAGCAGGGAGGGCATGGCTTGGTGCTAACTGGAGTAATTTTTGAGAGCAAATGTAAGACTGCACAAGGAGGATGTTTCACCACAGACCATGGGAACCACACCCCAGGCTGGTGTGGTTTTGCTATCGGGGTGTTTGTGATTTTCCTGCACTTCTCGTCCTGTACTGAGATAAGAGGGACTCCCCTGGCATCATTCCAATGCCCATGAGAGACATCCTTTCCCTCCAGCCCTGCTTTTCCCCCAGCAGAGCATGCCCTGCAGTCCCATTCCTGTTTCCTTCTTCAAGGTGTGTCCCCAGCAGGCTTTTTCCAGACGTGCAAATCCAGCAGCTCCCAGCAGAGGAGACGGAAAGAGAGAAAAACCACTCCTGTAAATATTTCAGGGAATAATCTCTCTGAAGACTCTTTTGGGATCTGGTGGCTCTTTAGGCTTTTGTTTTGTTTGCCTCCTCTCTTTGCAGATGCTGCTCAGGGAACGGTGGAGGACAGAAAGCGTCTGCTGAGTAACAGGAGGCAAAAGACCATGACATTGCTTGTTTTTGTTCAGTCACGCTGAGCAAAGCTCTCTGAGGCTGGAGAACGCCTTTAAGCCTCTCCTGAGAAAAATGTTCAGCTCATGTGCTCTGTTCTGACTCGCCTTCAGCTCTGGTAGAGCAGATAAAGCTCTGCTGAGGAGGGGGAAGATGCTTCCAGCACGGTTTTCCACCCTGAAAGCACAGCTGCTGGCAAAGCAAACTGCTCTGGTCTGGCTGTGCTGTGGGGCTCAGCTCCAGATTTTATTCCAAAGACCCCCCCAGGCACCACAGGCTGCTTGCCTGGAGCCCTGCATGGACACAGAGTGTGGGCTGTGCCATTCTTCAGGTGTTCAGGAGTGGGAGGGAGGAATTCACAGCGTAGCTGGAGAGTAATTTAATATATGCGTTTGTGTGGGGGGCTTCATGTGCACATAATCCTGTAACCACACATCACAGGCTCAGAGAATCTCTGGAAAATCCCAGGTCAGCCATTCTGTGCCCAATTGTGGCTTTTCTCTGCTTCTAGCTGATGCCTGAGGGTGGGAGGTTCTGTGTTCTTTTGCTGTTCATGCCTGATTGCTCCCCTGTGTGTGAGGCTGTGGGATGTGTGTGGGGAAGGTGTTCTCAGTGTTCTCTCCTCGCCTGAGACTGGGAGGAAGATTAAAGGAGCAGGAGGAGTTCTGGGGCTGAGTGGAAGTGCAAGCCCAGTGTGTGGCACTGAGCAGAGTTCCAGGTTTGCTTCTAGGGATGGTCTCTTTCAAAAGCCATCACTTTGACTAATGGGGTAAAAGCTTTTAAAAAGCCCTGTGTGACACTTCTGCCTGTCCTTCCTGCCCCCAGCCCTGTTTTCCTGCATCTCCTCCATGCCTCACTTTGCTGAAGTCAGACTCTGCTGAGCCTTCACCTTTTTTCCACACATTTCCCCTTGCTCTGAGAGAAACCCGTGTGGAATTTCCCCTCTCCCCTCCTGCCTGTTGTAAGCCCTGCATTTTCAGGCTCTTCCCAGAAACCGGGCTGGCCAGAGAGGAGGGAACTGGCTCATTGTTTGGAACTGGTTTGGCTCCGAGGGCTGAGCTGGGGTTTGGCAGGAGGGAGCTGCCAGCTCTGCTGTTGGTGTTTCTGTGCTGGGGGACGTGTGAGCTCAGCACAGGAGGGAGAGTTTGATGAGCCCAAGCTCTGTGTAAGGGGACCAAGGCACCAGGCTGTGCCTGGCACAGCAGCACAGAGCTCAGTGTGGCAGCAGCAGACAGCAGGGGTAGGTCCAGCACTGCTGGGGGATTGAGACTGGGAAAAGTGTTTTCTTGGGAAGTCCAGCAGGGCTGGCAGGTGATACACCCTGCCTGCCATTGGATCTGATTTCTGCTTGCCAGCCAGCATTAAACACCTTATCTCTGCCCAGCAGGGATGGTTTCAGAGCTGGCAAAGTGTCTGTGCTGGGGACAAGCATTATTAATACCTGGGAATTTATGCATTAGGGCTTGTGAGACACTCGCTCTGCTGGAGAGCAAACCCAGCTGGTTAAAAGTTCCCTACATCCAGTCTGGTTTAGCATCCACTGAAATCTTTTGGCTGTGCCTGTCCCTTGGTGCTTTCCATCCACCTGAGCTGCTGACAGGGCTCAGAACTGCTCAGCTGCAGAGCCTCTCCAGGGGATGCTTCTCCCATGAGCATCTGGAAGTTGATTCTTGCTGCCTTCCTTCGTCAGTTCATTGGAATTTTCACTGAAGGAATCACTGGTGTGACCATGCCAGGGACAGGAGCCCCAGCAGGAGATCTGCTGCAAGAGGTGCTGTCTTGAGCATCAGAGAATGCAAACGAGCTGCTGCTGTAGGCTGGAGTTATAAATATCAGGCTATTATGGAGGCAGTTTTAATGAAGGAAATGACTTGCCGCTATTCAAGCTGATTGTTGCGTGGGTTTTTGTTTGTTACCCCATTAAGAGGTTAAAAAAGAGGCAACTGTAGCTTTTTTGTGTCCTTTAGAGTGGTTTTCTCTGTCAGAACTGCAGCTCTGGGGCTCTGGAGGTGGGGAGGCAGAGATTATTCCTACAGACGATGCTTTTCTCTAGTTTGAAATGAAAAATCAGGACTGACAAAGAGTGTCTGGCTCTTTTAATTTTTTTTTTTTTTTTTAATAAGAGTATACCATAAAATCTAAACTTCCAGCCTTGCCTCCAAGGTATCTGAAGGTATTTATTGGCTTGTATTTTATGAGGATGATGGTGTGTTTTTATCACTGTCTGTGGGTGAGAGCCTGGCTGCTCCCACCGTGAGCGATGCCGGCAGATCACCTCTGTTTGCTTTGCTGCATGAGTGGCTGCTGTTTCTGCTTCTTCCAGGTGTGACCCCTGCCACCCCACCCAGCCTGGGGCCATGGCTGACATGATTTTTGGCAGCGGGACTGGCCCCTGGGTTTGCCCCAACGACCGGCAGCTGGCCCTGCGAGCCAAGTGAGTCCTCCC
>VZSR01002145.1:2850730-2864479 GCA_013398615.1 Brachypodius melanocephalos | reverse complement strand
CACAAGAACTGGGGGTGACTCTGCTCCTGAGGGCTCCTGCCTGGAGCTGGGATGTTCCTGCTCCTTTGGGATCCAGCTCAGTGTCTGCTCCCTCAGCATCACCTCTGTCCTGTCCTTGCAGCACCCGCCAGGGGACCCAGCCAGGCCACCAGCAGAGCCCTGGGGACCCCCCAGTCCCCCTGGCTGTCAGGGAGCCACAGCAGCCTGGGCAGTGAGCAGGGGGCCGAGCTCAGCCCCACGGAGAGTGACCAACCCTGGGACAGGCGTGACAGCGACGCTGCCACCAGCACCCCCGGTAAGCTGCACCCCCTCTCCTCATCCCTGCTTTTTTGGGGCTCAATTCCCTGGAGGCACAGCTTTCCCAGAGGCACACAAAGCCGTGCCCTCGGGGTCACTTTTCCCTGCTTCTGGGGTTTTTTTGGTTTTGTATTGGCAGATAGTGTCAGTGTCACTCCTCTTTCCCTGAATGCAGAAGATTTTCTGCAATGTGAGTAATCATGCGGGGTGGGATCTGCCTGCACCCACGGCCAGGAGCCCTCAGAGCCTGGGGCTGTGCCCCTGCAGAGCCCTGGAGCTCCCCTCTGTCCTCCAGAGCCAGCAGAACAATCGAGCTTCTCCTGAAGCAAAGCAGTCCAGCAGCTTCGTGAGCCTGAGTAACATTTTTCCTGAAGTGAGGTGGCTCTTAAAGCCAAGCATGGCTCTTCCCAGAACTCTGCAGTGCAGACGAAAGACACTTTCCCCCTCTCAAAAACCTCAGAACTATTAAGTGACTGGGAAAGCAGAGGCTGCTATCACACCTGAAGCAGCTGAAAGAGAGATGCAAATGTGTTCCCTCTGCAGCTCCCACTGATTTAGTCACTAACCCCTCGAGTTATCATCCAGCACCGCTCCCTCCCGAGCATCCCTGCCCTCTGAACTGCCTCTGCTGTCCCTGAGCCTGCTTGGTGCTGGGCATATTGAGGAATAAATTGGATTAGGGAGAGCAGGTTCATCCTTCAGGGCAGCACGGAGCCCTGGTCCCCCTCCCTGTGCTTCCTGCGAGGAACAGGCAGCACAAAATTACCTGTCTGCTCCTCCCTCCCTCCCCAGCTTCCAGGGACTGGCAGTTTTCTCTAAGTTTTTCACCAGGCAAACCAAACAAGTGATCCTTCTGCTCTATCCTTCCTGCCCCTGGATTAGAGCCTGGGCAGGGTGGTTTATTTTGAGCTCAGTTGTGTGTGGAATTAGAGAGGGAGGATTCCTGCTCTGGGTTGGTCCTGCTGCCTGAGGAGAAGGGCTGCAGGTTGTCCTGTGGGGTTGGGATGGGTGTTGGTGACCCTTTGGGTGCTGCCTCTGATGGATGGATGAATCCACTCCTGGTACAATGTGTTTGTACTCAGCATTTTGTAGCTTCTCTGCCTGCTCTTTGAGCCAACTTGCCTGGCCATGACAGTGCAAACACTATTTCAGAAACAAACAAAAAAAAAAAGGAATAAACCCCCCTTTTTCCTGCTAAAAACTCCATATGCAAAGCTTGGCACGAGGGGTCAGCTCTTTCCAGTGGGATCTCCCCATGCAGAGTAAAATGACAGGCAGCATGGGCAAATATTTTAAAAAATGAAAACTGCAGCAATCTCCTGAGCCCAGTTAAAGCTGGCCCTGAGATGTAGAGAGGATCCTGCTAAGGAAAAGGTTAAGCCAGGTTGGCTGCCTTGGGAGTTCCTGTAAAGATCTTTCTTATGGCTGGGGTCATTTATCTCTCAGTGTTCCTGCAGAAGGGGCTCCCAAATTCGGGGGAGGGAGGCAGGAAATCAGCAGTGAGTGCTTCAGCTCTTTGGGTGCCTCTCTTTGCCAACAAACAGAGGCTGCTCTTGCTGTTGATGTATTTAGAAGGTGATGGAGGTGATGGGTTGGCAAAACTCTCCCCAGCACCTCCCTGCCTGTGGGACAGCCCTGAGCTCTGCCCTGCCCCAAAAGCAAGGGGCAAAGACATTGAAACTCCTCATTTCAACTGCTGCAGAACGGGGCTGCCAAAAGATGATTTTCTGTGGTTCCTCCAAAAGGCTCTGCACCTTCAGAGCACCACGTCAGGAGCAATTTTTTGCTTCCCATTATCACCTCAGGTGTCGTTCCACCGGTGACTTTTCTTTGCACTTCTTTTTCTCACCTCTGCCCTGAGCGCGGCTCCACGGAGCGCTTCCCTGAAATCCCAGGATTTCAGGACAGGGAACTGGGGAGTGGAGCTGCAAAAGCAGCTGCTCTCCCACTCCTGAGCTCCTCCAGCCAGCAGCAGGGTGGTGGCCGAGGGAGAAGAAGGAGCTCTTGAGGAGAGGTTGGAGGATTCCAGCGCTCTGCTCCAGCTCCGGCTGGGGTTTGCTGAGGCAGATAATGAAGCTTGGAGTTTGTCATAAAATGACTCATTGTCAGAGCTGCGTTGGGATTTAGGCAACCTCAGCCCGTGAGCCAAAGTTTCAGAAGAGTGGAGAGTTGAGAGGCTGCCAATTTTATTTTTTTTTATTTTTATTTTTTTCTTTTTTCACCACCTGCTCCCAAAGCCTTTCAAAAGCAGCGTTTTTCTGTAGGGCTGGTGTTTCTTCTGCTCCTGGAGAAGTTCCTGGAGGTGCCTGCTCTGACATGATAGCTTTCAAGAGGAAGGTCACCCAGTCGTTTTCCTGAAGAATGTTTTATCCTAAAGAAAATGAGATTTGCACAAATGGAAGAAGCACAAATCTTCCTTTTTCCCTCTTGCTTGCTCCCAGCTAGGGCAGGTGACTCACCTTGTTCTGGCTGATGCTGAGAGATGCCTTAAAAAAAAAGGAGCAAAATCCTCACTTGTGTTGATTATGGCATTTTTATTAAGGGAGGAGAATATTAAACAGAATGAAACAAAGAAATAATCGATATCTCACAGTGGTTTTCATTAGCCCAGGGAGAGCTTTTAATGGAGATAACAAATCTGAGCTGGGCACTGCTGCAGGGGGTGAATTAAGCACCATCAGCAGCCAGTTCTGCACTGATGGGGTTCTCAGCATCTTCTGAGGGCCCTGTCCCAGAAATGGGTGAATCCTTTTGGATTTTCCATGAGCAGCTGGCTGTGGGGGGAATGGTGGAGGAGCCTGGCAGGGGCTGTGGGGCTGGAGAAAGCTCAGATCCCTGCTGGGATCGGGGTTTGAGAGGCAGCCACGGGAGAAGCCGATGGGGGAGTGCAAATCACAGCCTGCCCATCTCTGCCTGCTCGCCAGCGAGTTCTCTGAATCATGAATAGTTAAAGAGTGGTGCAGCAGCTGGCACTCAAACAGAGCCACGTTAACCAGGGAGCTCAGAGGAGGGTGGCACTGCCCGGGGAGGGGTAAAGAAATGTTCTGGTTTGCAATCACAGGGTGGGAGCTGCTGGAAAGATCCCCCAGATGTCACCAGCTCCAGCCTGAAGCCTCCTCCTGCATCTCCTTTGTGCTGGGAGAGGCTGAGCAGAGCTGAGGGAGATGGGCAGGGAGGGAATGCTGCTGCCAGCTCTCTTAATTTGGGGGATTTATTCCTTGTCTTTCAGGAACTGACTGGATTTAGGATTGAGGTGGTGTCTCTCAGTGCCTCCCTGGCTGGGGCAGGCATCCACTTTTGCTCATAAATATTCAAGCTGTTAATACACAGGCCAGGCAGAGCCATTCAGCATTATTTTCGTGGCAGGAAATTCTCCGGGCATCTTTGAAGTTCCAGCATTAAATTCTATTTTCCCTTCCATTCTGCTCCTCAGATGTCTGCTTTGCTCCCTCAGGGAGGATGAGGAGGTAACACTTTGCTTCAGTGGGTCTGACTACTCCATTCCATGCAGGAAGGAAAAAAAAAAAATAAAATTGTCCTAACAGTAATTAGGCTCCAAATGGGGTAGTAATTTCTTTAATTACTTGCTTCGTGGCAGTCTTTAGGGAGCTGACTTTTGTTTTCCTGTGCTTGGTGAGAAAGTTGCTTCAATGTTTTCAGGCTTGTTCCTTGTTTGTGTTGAGCCAGTGTGGATTTCCAGGGCTGGCATTCCAACAGGCTGGAGGAGGTGGGAAATCCCTGCTCTTCCTCCCTCTGCCTGCATTGAGGACACAGTTTGGGAAGGACAGAGGGATCAGACACGAAGGAAAGACCCTCACCCACACCCAGCCTCTCCCATCCAAACCTCTCCTTCCTCCACTCAAATTTTGGGCGCTGCTCTTTGTCCCCTTTTGCTCAGAGCTCGCTGGGCTTGAGTTTTCCTGCTGCCAAGGAGGAGAAGTTGTCTGTCTTCCCCAAAAGCAAAAAAAAAAAATTGAATTGTGCCTTCATGGCTGAGAAGCTTTGAGCTGTCTCTGCCTCCTCATATCCACAGAGCACCGAGTGGTCCTGCTGTACTTATAAATAAAACATAGCTTTGGGTAGAGGCAGTGTTAGGAAATTATTCAAGGTTTGCTTTCCAGAAACAATGGATTTGTAAATATGAACCGCGGGAAGAAGCCTGTGCCCCCTCCCATGTTTGAGGGAATTAAAATATTTTCATCCTCGAGCGGTGGAAGCAAAACATTTTCAGCCCTTCCGAGCCCGCCTTGAAGTTAAGTGAATAAAGGCTCGAGTAACTAAAAAATAAATTACTTTGGCTATTCCTGTAATTCTTTATGGGGTTTTAAATTGAAGGCTTCTTCCTTCAGAATAGAGGGATGACAAAGATCCATTCTCTGGGCTCTTTCACCCAATATATCAGGAAACAAGCCTGCTGCTGAGGGATGGAACTCCTGGTTTTGTGCCTTCTTTGCCACTGCAGAGGTCTGTGCTTTGGTCTTTGATCAAACAGCCTGTCTGGCCTCCTGTCCCCACCTCCTCAGGATTATTCTCTGCCCTCTCCACTCCTCAGGCTCCCGAGTCCCCATCCAGCATTTGGCACAAAGCACCAAGGGCAGGAGTTGATGTCATCTCTGCAAACAAAGCAGGAAGGAAAGAGCAGAGGAAGTCAGGAAGATAGAAGTGAAAATGTTGGATTTTGGAGCCTTTGTAAACACGGGGAGAGGTTTTATGGCTCGGGAGGTTATCTCTCTCCTAGCAGGGATGGCAGGCAGCAGCTGCTGCCAGGGATTTGCCTGGGAACTCCTCATGCCTTGAACAATTCAGGTTGAAAGCTGTGGTTTCCCTGCCCTTTCTCCAAGAGGAGCAGCAGTGTGTCCCAGCAGAGCCTGGCTTTGGCCAGGGGGGCTGCAGGGGTGGGCTCAGGTTTGTTCATTCTGGAGCAGGGCAGGGCTGTGCTGAGCCCATCCCCAGCCCTGGGCAGGGGTCCTGTCCTGCTGTGGCTGCTGTGCACGGCCCAGGCACATGGAGAGCAGGGAGGACTCGTGCCAGATGTGCTCTGTCACCCCTCAGAGCTGAGGTTTGCCTTTCTCTCCGAGCTGGGCAGCAGGTGCTGAAGGCCCAGCCCTATTTCTCCTCATTTCTCCTTCTTTCCACATTCCCTCCCCTGCTCTCGTCTTCCTTTAATCGAGTCTAATGGGCCCTGGCTGCTGGGCTAACGATGCATAGATGTTCTCTTTATTATTTTTAGGAAGCTCTCAAAATGGCACTGAGCACGCCGAGGCAACGTGGGGTAAACTCTGTGGAGCCTCCCCCCTTGGCTGCCTTCCAAACAAAACTTCTGTCCTCTCTTTCTTTTGAAGGCAAACGACGAATCCACACCAGAACACGACCCTGATGAAGATGGAGCTGCTTCTCCCTGGATCCAGCACTCCTTGGATTTCACCCCAGACGGGAGCTGCTGCCAGCGGTGATTTTGGTGCCGGCTCTTCCACAGGTGTTGGTGACACGGTGACACCTGGGACAGCACCTGCCTGTGCCCTGGGACCCCCAGCAGAGAGGCTGGGGCTGTGGTTTGCCCCTGGGGAAGGCGTTCCTTGCGTTACCTGTGCTCGTTCTGGTTGGAGTGGGTTTGGTTGGGGGCATCAGGAACCAGCCAGCGAGGTTGTGCTCCCCTTCCCTCCCTCTCTCTCTCTGCTCAGGGTAAAGAAACACTCCAAAGAGTTTGCTGGGGGGGTGGTTTTTTCACCCCTTTTGGCTGTGCAGGGGCTGATGTGGGCTCAGGTGAGATGTGGGTTTGCACACCCCCACCCTCCAGCCCTGCGGGCTGTGCCCAAATTGGATAAAAGCTTTCCAATGGCTTTATCTTGTAAAGCTCTGCAGATTCCCCTCCCACGTGCACACCTTACATGAGCAAGGGCCTTTCTTTTGCCTTTTTTTTTCCTGGAAGTCTCCATCATCTGGCTGACTGTGGTGGTGTCATCATGAGTCAGGGCTGCGTGCTCCAGCCCTGCTTATCCTCCAGAACGGACAATTTCCCTCTAAGGCCTGACAGATGAGAAAAATCAAATTACCTCACAACTCTAGAGCAATTAGATCTTTGAAGGCCTGAACAAAACCCACACTGGGCTGGTAGGAGTCTGTGGATTTTATTAAATGCTCTGGAGCTGACCTGTCTATTATGAAGAAACAAAGGATTCCAAAAAAGCTCCCCCTGAAATCACGGAGTTAAAGGCGATTTGTGCCCATTAACGTCAGCCTTTCCCCTCGGTTATTGCTCTTTTTGTTCTGTTTTCCCTCTGCACTGGGCACTCGGTGTGCGTGTAGTGTGTGTTCTTACAAACGGCTGCAGCACGAAGATAAATGAGATTGGGTGCTGGAACACTCCAGCAGAAGATGGGAAATCAATCCCTGCCTGGCTCTTTAAATGAACATGGCCCAACAGAGGACCGTTCCCTCACTGCTCTCCCACCTGATGTGCTGTGGCAGGTTGCTGCTGAAATGCTTCCAAGCCTTCCTCTGTGAGCTGTTCCTGCCCTTTCACCGATGGAAATAAAAACCTTCGGGCCCCGTGGGCTCCCTGGGATGGCAGAAAAAGAAATCGCTGGATGTGGGGTGCACACCACCAGCGCTGCAGAGAGCGAGGGGTGAGGCTGTTCTCCACTCAGGGGTGTTCCATGGCATGCTCTGTGTTGTTAACCTGGCCATTAAGCTCCATCTATGGAAGGGGTAATGCCAGAACAACCAGCTGTGCCTGAAAAAGTGACTCCAGCTGTCAGCTTTTGCTGAAATACTGGGGTGCTTTCAGAGCTGCTTCTTCTGAGAGCTGTAAGGGCTTCAGTTTCCAGAGTGTTTAGGCACCAAGAAGAGTTCTGTTCTGTTCTGTTCTGTTTTGTTCTGTTCTGTTCTGTTTTGCCTTGAAGCTTTTGACAGTCCAAGTGAGTCTTGTCTTTGCTCTTTACTGCAGAGCCTCAGCCTGGCCTGCCAGCCAGAGTTAATTCTACGGCAGAAGGAGAAGGAAAAAGACTTTTAGGAATTGGCTCTATTTTCTTTAAACCTGTTACTTTCTCATCACCAGCTCTACACTGAGATGGAGAGAGCTTTTAAAACCGGGAGTGACATTTCTGGCTCTCCTGGAGTCCCCTGTGCCTCCCTCCTGGGCAGAGCAGACAGCTCAGTCCTGTCCCCATTCCCACTCTCATTTTCCACACTTTGGGGGTGCCAGCTCTGCTCAGGAGCCTGGAAACCCTTGCTGTGCCACTGTGAGGCACAAGCTTGATTTTTAACTGAGGCCAGCTTCTTTAAAACACTCTCAGAGATAAATCTGACGTTGCTCTGCTGCCACTGAGACTGGAAACTTTCCTTTCTTACCTCTGTATTTTAACTCCACGGGGTAATTCCGCCTTGAGTTGGAACCAGAATTGTTCAATCAGCTGTGCAAAGGCTCCTCTTGGATTGAGGGAAGGATCTGCTCCTGGCCAGTGTGACCCAGGCTGAACAACTGAACGAGGAACATCTGCAGCCCTGTGCACTGTTTGATTTTGGAGACCACTTTCCCCTTCGTGGTGATTCTCTTGGTTGTGTTTTGCAGCTTTTGTTGGAATATTATCCTAAACCTGTACCTGTCTTTTGAGCTGGCTCCGTGTGGGCAAGAAGGGCTCAGTGAATGTGCTCAGTCTGCTCTGGTCATTTGTGTTTATTATTTTCTTGTTCTCACCTCCATCCCTCACAACTTTTATGTGGTGTTTTACTACTGGAAACAATAAAGCTTTTCCTCAGTAACAACTCCTCACCATTTGTGAAACAGTAAAAAAAGGGATTTTTTTTTGTTTTGTAGATACTCTCCAAATCCTCCAGCAAGGCAAGACAATAACCCAGCCAGTGGAATTGTGATTCATGCTGGAGTTTAATTGAATCCTGCACTTGAAAGTCACCTTTTGTCTTGTCCCCTCCTCTGTGCCTTGTGCTGGTGGGGGCACAGATTTTTCTCCTCACCCCCTCCATGAAGGTTTTCCACACTGCAACCACGACTCCCAGGGCATCACCAATTGTCCTTTTGTCAAGTGCTGTCCCCACAGCCTCCCGAGGCTCTGTGACCATCAGGGTCCATTAAACTTGGCCCACAGAGAAGTGTCTCTGTTCCTCCTCATTGTTTGCTCTCAGCCCTGGCTGCTCCTGTTCCCTCAGCATTCAGCCTCAAGGTTTCAAATAGCTTTTTAATCTGGTTTGTTTGGGTTTTTTTGTTTTTTTTTTTGCTTTCCCCCGTTCTAAAAGCGCCTCGGTAATTGCTGTTGGGATTGTTCTGCTGGGGAGCTGCCGTTATTCCAAGGATGGAGCGTGTCAAGGACCGAGCAGCTCTTGTGCCGCTGCTTCCCCTCTCCTCTTGCCATGACAACAGCCACCAGACGGGAGAGCCGGCTGTGGGATCTCTCCGAGTCACAAACGCCGCCTGAGGACTGCCCAGCTCCCCTGTTTGGGTTTTAGGGTTGTTTTTTGGGAGGGGTGGGCAGCGCTTCTCCTGTGAGAGCCGTCCGCGCGTCCGGCACGGCCAAAGCAAATGGGCGAGCAGCTGGTGTTTGGGCAGCGTGGCCGTGGTCATTACCCAGCCTGGGGAGCCAGCAGGAGTGCTCGGGCAGGGACACAAACTGGCAAATAACTTCTGGAGTTCATTTGTGAAATTAAAGCTGGCAGCAGTTGCTGCCCTCCCTCCCAGAATGGTTTCCTTCAAGGGTTGAGGGCTGGCGGCAGCGGGGTCTCACCAGCTCCCTTCTCCCTCTTCTTCCTCCCATCACTTGGTTCCTCCCCACCCTGCACACTGCTCTCCCACCTTGCTCTGCAGGTGGGTGTGATGGCCAGAGAGGCCAGGGGTGTTTTTTGGCAGGGCTGATGCTGCTCTCACACCACGAGGCTTTCAGCCGGCCCGGGATGGCAGAGGATGGGTCAGGACCTTGTAGGGACCTTCCACCCTCAGCTGCTCCTTCTGAGCCCTCCCTGACCATTTCCTCTGTGGCTGCTTTTAGTTATTTGCAATTACACAAACTTCTGTTCCAGCTCTGTTGTCTCATCCCATCCCAGCCCCTGATGGGTGGGAGATGCCCTGGGCTCAGCTTGAGGGACTGGATTTGGGAGCTGGGTGGAGAGATCACACCTCTGAGACTGATCCTAACAGCCCTGCTGGGTGTTTCAGAGATTCACCCTCGAAAGGATCCCCAGACTGATCCATTCCCAGCCCCTGGGACCCACAGCAGCAGAGCCCAGCATTCTTTATTTCTCACAATAAGAAGCTTCTCAGAATAAGAAGCTCTCTTCAGCTTCTCTTGCTGAAGCCAAGCCCAAGAGACCAAGAAAACCTCAGAGAAGAGCTGAGCCCCACTGTGGGAGAGCAGGGGCAGGAGGAGCAGCCATGGAGCTGCTGATGGGACAGACCCTCATCTTGGAATGGCACTCGTGCAGAATTAAACCCCTCCAAGCAATCACACCGTGGCCCTTCAAACGGTGCCTTGGAGGAAAGGAAAACGAACCGAGGAATGCAAATTAGGGATGTAAATCTTCCAGGCTGTGAGCTGGGAGGCACCTGTTTAATTAGCATCGCTGAGCAGCCTTGATGTGGTAAGTGCTGAGGAGGAAACTTGCCAAATTTCCCCAGTTCTGCTAGCAGGTGACTCGTGCCCTGCTTGAATTTCCACCTTGCGATGGTTTTTTTCTGTATTTTTTCAGAGTTGCTGTGCTGCCTGTAGCACGAGGAGCTGGTTCTTGTGCCCTGGGCATGGAGTTTATTCATGTGATAAATAAGAATATTCCTGTCAGGGGGTGGGTTGGGGGTTTCCCGAGCCTTTCCTTCCCCCTCACCCCTGCCTGTCTCAGGTACTAATTGCTGCCACATGAATATTTTCAGCAGTAATAAATGTCTGTGAGCCCTTGGATGGGGATTGCAGGTGAGGCTTCCCCGAGGTGCTGCCTTGCCAGGTTTGCATCCCTCTGCCTCCTGCTGCCTCACAGATCCTTTTTCCTGACCCATCACCCCGGGAGATGCCGGGATTAGGATGATGGAGTGCTTGGAGAGGATAAACAACGATGCTACACCCAAACAATGCCTTTCACTCCCCTCCTTTCTTTCTTTTCTGTCGCTTTCCCATTCAAGCTTAATAAGATCAGCGCAGATAATTTGTGTGCTCGTGCAAAACATCATTTCCAACCCCCCCCGCCCCTGTGCTTTGCCAGCTGCACTGCGGTGGGGAAGGCAAATTCACATTTTCTTCTGCGTGGTGATGAATGGGTGCACCTGTTCCTCGAAGACAGGGAAAGGAGGGTGAAAGGGCTGCAAAGGGAGAGCAGGAATCACATGCAGCCTGCTCCATTAACTCTGAGGAGAGGGAGGAGTGCAGGAGTCTGGGTTTCGCAGCTCAGGCTCGGTCCTGGTGGATTTTGGAGGTGGGTGAGAGGCAGGAAAGGGGTTTTGCTTAATGGGGCACCCCACGGTGGGGCAGGGATGCCCCAGGGAGCTCAGCCCTAATCGAGATCAAGGTCTGTGCGTGGGGCTGGTCCTGTTTCTCCTGGCTGGAAATCACAGCTGCCTTCTCCCTGGGCTCTCTCCCAACCCTGCACCCCTGATCCTGCACCTCCAGGACCTGCCAGCCCTCCTGGGGTCCATCCTGGGGTAGATGCAGATCTGGAGGCTGCTGTAGAGCAGCAGAATTCATTAACTGGGTTTGATTTCCTCTCTCCCTCCCCAGCCAGCCCCGCTAGAGAGGAAGAGGAAGGCGTTTCATTTTCTCCTCTTAGCTGGGGTGCCCAGCTCTGAGCCACCCATCAAACCCTCTAGTGGCCTCCATCCAGCCTCCCATCGATATTTTCAGGGCCCTGCCCAAGCCCAGGTCCTGGCAGGGATGCTCCAGCACGTTCTCTCCTCCTGCTGCCACCATTTGGGGCTCCTGCCTCATTGGTGTGACAGGGAGTCACCACCATCAGCTGCAGGCGTGTTCTTCCTCCCCAGCAGTTTTCCAGCCAGAAATTCTGAATTCAGGTGTCCCTCCCATGGAGGTGAGGGTCCCCCCGAGCCCTCTGCTGGGTTTGTTTCTGTCTCTCACGTGCTTTGTGACTCCAGAAGTTTCCACATTCAGGAGCAGCTTTGGAGTGAAATACAAAGCGCTCCACTTAAAACAAGGATAAAAGTTTCCAAAGGGTCCTGACATGGCTCTTATGAGTGAGAACCTGCCCATCTAACAGCCTGAGTGGCTGAAGCAGAGATGTGGTAATGCCAGGGAGTGGAAAAGGGGCCAGGCTGCCTTCCTCACCTTCCTCAGAACAGAGCTGGGCTCTGAATCCAATCCCCAGCCTTGGATTCACCCAAGTGAGCAGCTTCTTTCCAGTTTCTCCTTTTCTTTCCAGTTTTTTTCAGGCGAGGGAGCAGCAAGAAGCAGTGGGTGTGGGTTGGTTTGGGTGAGCAGACCCTGAAAACACCATTTGAGCTTTTATTGACGTGGCAGCATCGTTGTGTGCAGCAGAAAAAGGGGGAGAGAGAGGGCTGCTCCAGCTCCCAGCACCCCAGGAAAAAACTTCCCTGCAGGATTTGCTGCTCTCGTGGCTGCTGCTGGGTTCAGGTAGGTTTAATCCCAAGGGCACTTTGGGGTTTTTTAGCTCTTTGCATCTCAGAGATAAACCCCTGTAATTTGCAGAGCTGTCAGAGGCAGTGAGGCTCGTGGGTACCCCGATGGATGGAAATGGTTTGGACACCCCTGGGCTGCTCCTGCTGTCTGTTTCCGCAGCAGCCTTTGGAAGGAGCCAGCAGCGATTTTGGGGAGATGGAGATGCCTGGGAGCGAGCGTGCAGCTCCTGCTCCCTCCCAAATCGTAATTTCAGGGGTTGTGAAGGGATTTGGTGACTCCCTGAGCAGCTCTGCTTTAGGAGAGCACTCAGGGACACTCAGCCAGGCACTCCCACCCTGTGATTTTGTGGGTGGGCTGCAGGATTTTGTGCTCAGGTATTACTGCACTCCTCTAATGCTGGAGCAGGTTCTGCTGTGGAGCCCAGGAGGGGAAGCTGCTGATTTTTCACAGCCCTGTAAACCTGATGTTGCCACCAAATCGTTGTGCTGCTGCTCTGGAGGGATTTTTGCCTCTCTGTGCTAAGAAATCCAGAATCAGGTAATTGAATCTCCCTCCCCCTTCCTATAAAAATCAAGTAATTGAATCGGAGGGCACGTGGTCTGGAAAGAGCAGGGGAAGGAGTTCATTTTGGGCTCCCTTTATTGGCCTCTTAAATCCTGAGCTTTGCAGCCTGCTGGGAGTGTCTCATGGATCCCTTTTCCCTGCTGTGAGCAGGATGGGCTCCCCTGCCCCTTACCCTGAGCCCTGGGGGGCAGCAGGAGTTTGTGGGATCAGAGAAAGGGGCAGCTTTAGCCTGGCTGGCCCCAAATCCCTGCTCAGTTTGGTGTCACAGGGATATTTAAGATTCCCCAGAGGAGATGCTGTGCTCCAAGGCAGCAGGAGAGTGCTCTGGCTGTTCCTGCTGCCTCTGAGGGCAGCTTGGACCTGTTGGGGTTTGCCTGAGCTTCCCCATCTGCTAAAGGCAGGAGCAGGGATTGTTCCTGCATCAGCACAAGGCTGTGACCTAGCAAATGATCCAGGCAAGTGCTGGTGGCCAAACTGGATAGAATGGTTAGCTTCCCAAACTCTCCTTAGGCTCCTGGCTTCTCACCCATCATCAGAGAAAAAAAATTTCGCACAAATTGATTGTTTGGAGCGTTTTGTCTTTTTGTTGTGGTTTCGTTTTTAGTTTGGGGTTTTTTTCTGGATTTTTTTTCTCCCTCCTGAAGGAGCTCTTCTGCCCCATGTGTCTCACTGGTGTCATTTTTGTGACTCTCTCCCCTTATCATGGGACCAGCAAATGTTTGTGGGAACTGGGAAAGGGACAGCTTTAGCCTGGGCGACCCCAAATGCTGAGGCTGGGGGTGTTCAAAGGGGTGTAATGAGGTGAAACCTGTGTGAGGAACACCTCGAGGAGGGGAAAAAAATTTGCTTTTTGTCGGTTTGGGATTGTCCCCGAGGGCAGGAAATGCCCCCTGGGGTGGAGCTGCCCATGGTCAGCCGGGAAAGCTGCCGAGGCTGCGGCTCCACCGGGATGCAAATGGATGTAAATCCATGTAAACAGATGTCCCCGTGCAGGTAGCAGCTCGTGCCCAAATCATGCAAATGTTCTAATCCAATAACGCTAATGTCGTGATTATCCAGCAACACGGGGTTCATTAACGCGGTTCCCTGGCTCTTACACCCATCACTGCCAGCACCATGAGGCTTCCAGCATCTCTGGCAGCTGGGAGGGAAGAGGACATCCATGGTGGCACCAGGGAGGACCCTTCACCTGCCTGCTGAGGTGCCACACGTCCTGGTGAGGTGCCACGCTCTCCTGGGAGCCCCTTCCTGGCAGGAGGACACCTGGAGCAGCTTTCCCACATGCCAGATATCCTGGAGGAGA
>VZSR01002145.1:2832191-2848743 GCA_013398615.1 Brachypodius melanocephalos | reverse complement strand
CTGCAGGTGCCTGCAGTGCTGGCAGTGGGGTGCCAGGGTGCACAGCAGAGCGGGTCCCCTCCCACAGGACTCCCAAAAACCCGAGTGCAGTGAAATTACAAAAGAAAACACCAACTATTTTGGGATTCACATGGAAATGGCAACATATGCTAAACGTTCAACATCAGCCCCTACCAAAAGCAGAGCTATTCTGGGCCCATCCTGAGGATGCAGGCAGAGCTGATGCCTCCCTCCCTCCCTCCTCTTGGAAGCTCCTTGCCAGCTCCAAATGCTGGCCAGGAAGATTCCATCCACCTTTGCCACTGTTTGGGTGTTTAATAACGCCTTTGGGAACTTTAATCTATATTTTGAGGGGAGAGGGCTCTTCCCTGCTGTCATTTGGCCCTTGCCTGGCTTTGTTTGTGTCTGCCTCGTTAATAGGGTGTGGGTTGTATTCCACCACGGCGATTTTGTTCACAGCTAGTAATTGCTGGTTAAATCTGGTCAAATGATGGTTGTTAGCAGGGCCCGTTGGAGCACAGATAACTTCAGATATTATCCAAGCAGAGGAGCAGTGGGGGCCGGGGTGCACCGGGATATCAGCGCTGCTGGGGAGCCCTAATCGGCACAGCCTGGAATAAGCTCCTTAGGATTATTTTTTTGCCAAGTTCCCCGGTTACCATCATCATTATTATGGCTTTACTTAGCAAATGCAAAGGCTGTTTGACCAGGTAAGGAGTGCAATCCACTGGATGGGCTCAGCCAAAGCCTTCCCAGCCATGGAGGGCAGGGAATTTTGAGGGGAAGATGCCAGGAGCTGTGTGTCAGCCAAGCAGCCAGGCACATGTTGCTTTTCAATTAACCCCCTCCCCATGCACACAGCCATGCTGGAGCTAAGCTCGTTGGAAGAAATAAAAGATAAATGTGTTTCATACCTCCCAGCCAGGGGAACTGGAGGCAGGGTGAGTCCTGAGTCACCCCAGAGGGATAGAGGGGTCTCTTCCAGCAGGGTTGGCGTTCCCTGGCAGCGCTGCTGCCCCCCAGCCCCGTCCCTGCAGCCAGGTTGAGCAGGGTGTTTGCTGGCAGCCTCTCCTGCCCACAGCTGTGGGTATTTTCAGGCTCAAAAACGGTTGGGAAAAGCAAAATTCCAGCAGGCTGGTGCTGCCTGTGTCACCTCCCTGGGGACGGTGACAAACCCCCCTGTGCCACCTCCCCAGGTTCAAGGATGACATCCAGAGGTAGTGAAGGCTTTAATTCGACATCATCTCTTCGTGCTCTCTCCAGGCTTTTCTCCAGCAGAGCAGGGGGGGTTCAGAGAGACTTTTCAGTTGGCAAAGAAATAAATACAGAACCAGTGGGGTCAATCACAGAATCCCTGGCAAGCAATGGGATTCGCCATCCTGCTGCTGGGCTCTCCAGCTGGAAAGGAACCGATCAAACTGGGATCAGCTCTCATGGAGTCAAACCTGGAACAGCAGAACTCGATGCTCAGCGTTTGTGAGGAAATTGGTTGAGGTGTGTCCTGAGGACAGCCTGGGATTTTGGGTGCAGGTTTAATTTTGTGCTGCGGGTTTGGGGGCTGTAGGAATATTCCTCCTGTTTGCCCATCTGCAGGGCAGCTCCAGGGGAGGAATCTGGGCTGTGGCACAGGGACAGTGAGTGCCACAGGCTTTTTCTGGATGTACTTAAATCTGTGCTTGTGCCCCTGCTCAGGACAACATTTAAATTTGGTGTTTTCAGTGCCTGGGCTGGAGTCGGAGTGGCAGTTCCTGCATCCCACGTCCAATGTCACTGGTGCTGAGTTCAGGATCTTGTTTTCTTGGGAGAAAACATGGATTATGACAGGGACAATTGCTTTTTCTCCTCATCCCATCCCTGCTTTGATGCTGGCTCTGTTCTGAAGGCTGTTCCCCCTTCCTACAGGATTCCCTGAGAGAGCTGCAGGTTCAAACTGGCATTTTAACATTTCAACTCTCTCTCCTCCCTCCTGGGGGGCTGGTGGGGAACTCAAATTCCCCCTTCCAGGGCAGCAGAGGCCACGTGCGTGGGCAGAGCAGAGCCAGGGATCAAATCAAGTCACATTCCAGGGCATTAGACAGACGGTGGGAATTAAGAGCTTTACCTGGAAACTGGCTTTGTATCTGCAAGCCCTGCTTTTGTCCTCCAGCCCAACTTGCTATTTTTGTCCCTTTTACCTCCTGTGTTGTCCTGTGGGGCACGTCTGGGGAGACCCTCGGTAAATATGGGGCTGTGCAGCCCAGAAGGAAACAGTCAAGGTAGGAAAAGTGTGGTTTATCAAAACCAAGCTGCTTTGGGACTCATTAAAAGCTAAGAAAAGGCTCCAGCTGCTCTCTGTAGGCTTGGGATCGGGCAGGGACTGCAAAGTCCCATCTGGAATATTAGCAGTGAGCCTTGGTTTTGGTTTCTCTCTGTCTGTAAGGCTGGTGATGGGGTCTCCCTTGGGGACCCTGCTTCAGGGAGTTTGTCTGCTTCAATTCTGCTTTTTTTTTTTTTTTTTTTTTTTTTTTTTTTTTTTTGTCCCCTTGTTGTTCTTCTGAATCCCTGGGTGAGCTGAGCATCTCTCAGCTGGTGCTGCTGGGCCCTGATCCTGGCTGTGGGCTGTGGATGTAAGGAGGAGGAAGAGCTCAGAGGTTCACCTTTCTATCCTATCAGACAATCTTTGCCTATTTGTGCTCTTTGAGGAAACATTTGAAATGATGAAGCTTTTGTAATGGTAGGAACGGCATCGGGCTCTCACGCGTAACTTGATTTTATTTATTTATTTACTTGCCCTTTCTTAGAGGAAATTGCTGCTATTTTCTGGGCATCAGGCCCAATTCCTGCTTCGTTCTGTCTGAGTCCACACCACATCCTGGATGCTGCACGCAGAGATGGAGCCTGTGTGGAGGAACACACCCAAATCCACAGGGAGGTTCCTCCTTGTGCTTGCCGTGATGTTTCCACCCAGCATCAGCCCACCTGTGAGATTTTCAGCAGAGCAGGTGGGATTTCCACCTGAAATAATGTCCTGGGAGCCCTTGGGTGTGGGAAGGGGGTTAAACAGTCTGAGACTGGATCTGCTGTTAGACCTGCAACAGGCAGGAGCCACCCCCAGGGTGAAAATACGGCAGGGACACCAAGGAGCAGTGAGCTGTCTCCTGTTCTCCCGGGTCATTAGATCATCCTTAGATGTGCTTCATGTCTGGGTGCAGAGCAGTGACAAGTTTGGATGCTTCAGGGGAGAAACATTCGCTTCCCTGCGAGGAGTCAATGAGGTTGGTTTGCCTGGTGTCACTATGTGATGACTCAAAGACGTGCATTAACATTTACCAAAATCTGAATGAGAGCTGAACTCTGCTGCAGGCAGAAGGGTTTGGGTGTCATTTTGTTGGGATTTGGGGCAAATCCTTTGAAGAGCAGAGCTTGGTTTTTAATAGTCACCTGCGTGCCAGGCTGCAGGAGACTGCAGCTCTGTGTGCAGGGCTCAGGGATGTGTCAGGTCACCTGGTGGGCCTGGAGTGAGCAGCTGGACAGGGTGGTGGGTGACCAGAGCATGCCAAATGTCCCAGTCTCACACCAGAAGAGGCTGCCTTGGGGGAGCTGCTCCTCTGAAATATCTCAGATACATTTTCCTGGGCAGGGTGAGCTACTTGGGCAGGATTTAGCATCATTTTCTCACAGCGTTTCTCTTCTGACACTCTGACTTTTTCCTTGCTGAAAAGTCCACTCCCAGCAGCTTGTGAAGCCACAGATGGATTGGTTCGAACACGGGGCGAAATGAGTAAAAACAGCAGCTGGAGACCAACCCCCTGAGCAAAGCACAGCTCAGCATTTTCCAGGGAGCCTGTGGCAGGATCCTGTCCCTGTCCCTGGTGCTGGAGCCCTGGCCGTGCCCAGGAAGGAGCAGGAGGGGCACCGAGCCCTGGCCCAGCCCATCCCTCTCTCCTCTGTGATGCTGCACCAGCCCCATGGCACAGCCACATGCCCCACGGCAGGGGCTGTGCCACCCGGGCCACCAGCAGGGGACAAATGTTGCTTCACTCCCTGGTGTATTCCCAGTTCCAGAAGCTCGTCCAGCTGGTGCTGAGCTCTGGAATTCCTGCGGGCTGGAGCAGCAGGGATCCGGCTCTGGAATTCCTGCAGGCTGTCCCTGCCCCTGAGAGCCGCGAGGAGCGGGCAGTGGTGACATCCATGCCCCGGGCTCAGGATGCGACACAGCCTGCGGTGAGCCGGGAGGGCACAGGGGCTGTCACGGTCCCTGGAGGGCTGTCACGGTCCCTGGGGGGCTGTCACAGTCCCAGGGTCCCTCTCCACACCTCGCCACACAGCAGCACGGTGGCTTCTGACCCCGCCCGGTGCCCTCAGCCCCCTCGGAGGGCTCTGGCAGGGAGCAGCCCCGCTCTGGCAGGGACAGGAATCAAAGCCCACCTCCCCAGGCCCCATCACCGCCGCTTCTGCCCGCGGGGCTCCGGGGCCGTGCTGGCCGAGGGGCAGCGGCCCGGCTGCCCAGCCTGGTGGCCGTGTGGCCGGGGCAGCAGGCCGGCCACAGCCCTCATTCCTCCGCTGCTGGGCACCGCTTTGTTGCTAGCTGGTGACATCACCCGAGAGCCCACCCCCTGCCTCTTATCCGTCTCTCCGTCTCGCTCATTTATTCCCAGGCAGCGCTGGCAGGATCAGGGGCCGTGCGAGCGCCGGGGCTGGCGGCAGCAGCATGCGTGCGGCCACCGAGCCTCAGGGCGCCACAAGCACCTAAGGGACCGGCCCGAGCCTCCCTCCGAGCCTCCCTCCGCCTCTCCCCGGGCTGAAACTTCCCTCTCCCGCACTGCCCGGGCTTCTCCGGCGGAGCTCGGCAGCCACAGCCGCATGCATGACACTCCGCAAAGGAGAGAAAATGACCATAAGTATCCAGGAGCACATGGCCATTGACGTCTGCCCCGGCCCCATCAAGCCCATCAAGCAGATCTCCGACTACTTCCCCCGCTTCCCCCGCGGGCTCCCCGCCGCCGTCGGCCGCAGCAGCAGCAGTGCCCTGCGCCCCGCGCTCAGCCAGCCCTCGGTCAGCCCCTCCGAGACACCCCGCGAGGATGAGGAGGATGTGGACCAGCTCTTCGGAGCCCACGGAACGACGCCCGCCGAGCAGCAGCCGGCCAAGAGCCAAGCGCCCGAGGAGGTGGTGGACCCCGAGGGCTACGAGTCGGACGATTGCAGTGAGTTCTTAAGTTTCCGTGGGAGTTTGCGGGGTGCTGAGGGCGAGGGTGGCTGTTGGTGCATCTTGGGGCACCCTGGCAGTCGTGCTGGCCGTCCCTGGGATCACGCTGCAGCAGTGGGAAGCCCCCGGGTGTAGCCGGGGATGCTCTCCCGGGTGCAGGGGGGCCCTGGCAGTGTCCGTGCCGCAGCCAGGCTGGCGGCTGAACCCGAAGTAGGGAAGTCTCCCAAGAGCCACCAGTTGCTGCCGTGGTTGGTGCACTTCTCTGCCTCGTCCCTGCTCGGCTCCGTGCCTCCAGCCCTCCGCCTGGGCTCAGAGCCTTTTAATCCGGCTCGGCGGTGCTGGCTGCTCCGGCCACCCCGCTGGTGAGCCGGCGATACGCTCCAGCATCGCCCGGCTCCACAACCGGGGGGATTTGTCGGGAATGACACGGCCCGGGAGAGCCCTGCCCTCTGCCTAGGCGAACTCTGGCGTGTCATCCCTCCATTCCTCACCCTCCGGCCGCAGGCAGAGCCCTGCGGGATTCCAGGGGGGCCTTTGGAGCAGAAGGCTTTGGCTGTGCCGGATGCAGGTGTTTGCAGCAAGGGTTAACCCCTCCCCACCCAAAACGTCCTTCCCACCCGGCACCGTGGAGCTGCAAGGCGGCTGCTGCCCAGCTCTGCCGGCCACGGCCCCCGGGATAACTCGATTTTTCCTGGAGTTAGAGAAACCCCAATGGCTCCATTCAGCCCGGCCTTCGGGGGTCAGATCCTGCCAGGGGCTGAGCGCAAAGTTTGGAGCCGGGAGATGCCGAGGAGGAGAAGGGAGCGGGTGCTGCGTGCTGCTCCTGGGGGAAGGGGAGGCTGAGCTGTTTACGGCCCAGCGCCGGGCAGGCGGTGGCTTTTCCCTTTGCAGAATGTCACAGCCCTGCCTCGCCATCGCTGCCGGCCACTGCCATTTATTCCACAGCCCAGAGTGTCACCCCAAGGAGGGCCCCCCGAAGGGCTGCGCTGCTGCAGGGTGGCACCCCTGTCCCTGTGTCCCCCTCTGGGCACAACCCTGGGAGAAGCTGGTGTTGGGTGCCAGCCCGAGGCTGGCACAGCCTCTCCCCACGCCGCTGTCGGGGTCACGCTGCCTGTGACAGCTCCGGCACTGCCGGGGAGAACATCTCTGCTAAGCCGTGTTTGTCCCAGCCGGGCAGTTAACGGGGACTTTAACCGGCTTTGGGTCATTTGCTGCTCTAATTATCCCATCGTCTTTGCTCACCGTGGCAGTAGAAACCGGGCTGCAGGGCCGGGGGGTGTGCGGGAGCCAGAGCACCCAGAGCGCAGCGTTTTCTCTGGGTGACTCGCATGGAAATTGCCCAGGGCGCTGCATTCCGCATTTATCTCTCGGCGATGCCGGATCCTGGATGCCGGATCCTGGATGCTGGAAGCAGCTTGGCTCCGTGCCGGGGCCGGCGGGTGTTTCTCTCACCCAGGCTGGTGTTAGGAAATGTTTCTTGCGGCGTAACAGGTGTCAGGCAAAACTGCTGAGGCTGTTTTGCCAGAGGTGTGGTGTGGTTTTGGCTGGCAGAGGCAGAGCAGGGAGGTGGCAGTGGAGGTGTCACATCCCTGGGGACAGCGCGGGATGGCCCAGACACCCTGAGGACACTGCCTGGCACGAATGTGCAGGATGCGAGGCTGTCACTCCCCCATGTTTGGCAGCCAAGTTGTAAATCCAGGCAGGAGCTGTTCCCGTTCCCCAGCCTGGGAGCAGGGAGAGGATCCGTGCAGCCTGGCTGGAGCCATCAGCCGCGCTGGGGAGTGTCTGAGCTCCCCCACACCTCTGGAGGGTGATTCAGGGCTGCTGCATTAGTCACCTGCACTAAATTCCCCCCGGAGAGCCTGTCTGTGCCTGCACGTCAGGACAGCGCTGGGGTTTCGGTGGGGTCAGCGCCTTTGGGTGGCACACGGGGTTCAGGGCGTGCTGCTGTGGGTGCAGCACCCACAAATCGAGGTTTTGCCAGGCACATCTTGCCTCACTCCTCAGAGATGCTCCCAGCCCAGCTCCGGAGAGGTGCAGGGAGAGGGATTTTGCCGTGGCAGGATGCATCGGGAGGAGGAGGAGGAGGATTGAAGGGCTCCCTCCTGTTTGTCCCACCTGCCTGTGGGTTTCCCTCCTCCGATTCCAAGGCGATGCTGCTGGCTGGCTGGGAGGGAGGAGGCGAGCTGCCCCTGCCTGGAGAAATGCAGCAATTGTCTGGGTTTCCCCAAGCTCCTTCCTGCCTGGAGTTGCTGTTCCAGCCTGGGGGCCCTGGGGTTTTTCCAGCAGGACCTGAGCTGCCATCCCAGCCCGAATTCCAGAAGCCCAGCAGGGCTGTGGGGAGCTGGCAGGGTGGGTCCTGCCTGGTCCTGCTGCAGCTCCCCTGAGCTGGCTGCATGCTGATCCTCAATCCTTTGCTGAGTCGTGCTCCAGACCCCACCAGCAAAGCTCGTGGTGCCTGTGGAGCCCGTGGGAGCTGCAGAGTCTGCTCCCATCCAGGCAGGGTGGCCTGGCCCAGGTTTGGCATCTTCAGGGAGCAGGGATGTGGCAGGGGGAATGTGAGTGCGTGCATGGAATGGGTGCTTTGCAAAACTGAGAACCCCCAGGCTGTGGGAAGCAGGTGGAATCCTTCAGAGGTGGGCAGGGACCTGGCTGAGGTGGGAGCACAGGTGGGGCCATGGAAGGCTCAAGTTTGGGGTTCTGGACACCTCTCCAGCAGCCTGCTGAATGCAGGGAGGGGCAGGGAGCAGGCAGGGCCAGGGAACCCACACTGCAGATGATGAATGGAGACATCTGAGCTGGCTCTGGGATCACTGGGAATTGCATGGAGCCAGCTCTTCCCAGTGCTGGCTGTGAGGATTTGGAGGGTTGTGGTGGGCACCCTCTGCCACTCCAGGGCCCTTGTGAGACCCTGGCAGAGGGACTCATCCCTGCCCTGTGCTGGACAGAGCAGGGCTTCTCCTGCAGAACTGCTGAGGAGGTGGGAGGAATGAGGCAGGAGAAGAGGGAGATGTGTATTTGGTGCAGAAGGATGGTTTGGTGCTGTTGGACTGTGAGCTGAGAGGAGCAGGCAGGAGCCTGGGGAGGGGGAATTCTCTCCTGCTGCCTCGAGACCCCTGGGTGTCACCTCACCTTTGGCTCCCCTGGCTGGTGCCCTGTGACAGCAGCAGCTCCCTGGGGTCCCCAGGCACCAGGGATGCTTCCCACCCCTTCAGCCAGCACAGTGCCAGGGAAACTTGGTTTGCAAGGAAAATAAGCAAATGCCAGCTAGATGGCAATGTGCCACCTGTGAGGAGCTGGCTCTCGCCTCCCATCTCCACCGATTCCACCCAAATGCTGCTGCCCCTCCACTGCCTGCACCTTCCCCTCCACAGCACCAGCAGGAATTTGTACCTGAGGCATTTTTAAAGGTCTCTGAAACCTCTGCACAAGCAGAGGTAGAGACAGTCCCTGCGAGGGAGCTTCTCACAGGGGATAGCGCTGGGGGGAGCAGCCATCCTCCTTTAACAGCAATCAAATTTCCAGCCCTTGGAGAAATGCCCTGAGCTGATGTTTGGCTTTGGAAAGAGGCTCTGGTCGCTCTGGAATTCCTTCCCTCCTCCAAATGTGTTTGGCTGTGGGTTTTCAGGTGAGGAGGGAGCCTGGCAGCCCCGGGCTGCAGCGGGAGTCGGTATCCCTGGGAATGCTGCCCCATCCTGCTCCTGCCAGCACTCTGGGACTGTCCCTACGTGCACAAACCCATCCAATTCCACCTCATGCCCCCGTTTATTGATGGAACAGCAGCCTCCCGAGCTCTGGAACTGCAGCAGCACGAAAACCACTTCTCCAAAGTGCAGCTGAGAGGCCAGTCCTGGTGCGTGGCAGCTCGTGACGCCTGCAGCGCCACACAAGTTATTTAGGAAGACTCTTATTTTGAGCAAAAGAAGATAATTAGGCAGGCAAAGCCATCATGGGGATATTAATTACTGGCTGCTTGAAGACAGTAAAGGAGGAAGGTCTGAAGGGGGTGCAGGGTTTGCAAGTCACCTGGCAGTGCTTTTGGCCAGACAGGGGGAGGCAGAGGAGACGGCGAGGAACGAGCAGGGTATTTACTTCTGAAAGGCAGCTCCTTAGCATATGCTGCAACTGCTATTTATAAGCTTTGAATCGTCTTTTCAATCCAGAGAAGGCCAAAAGAAGTATTTTTCTCGCTCAGGAAGCTAAACAAACCAGGGCTGATTTCAGCAGAGCAGGGCTTTGCCAAGCAGAGCACAGCCCGAGCTGCCCGTGCTGGAGGAAAGCGTGCAGGGTCACAGCCGGGTGTCCCAGGGGAGCTTTGGGGTGGCTCTGGATTAGCTCCTCTCTGGTCTCCTGTGGGACAAACGGATATCTGGGATGTGATCTCACACTTTCCTGCTGACCATCCCAGCAGTGATCCATGTGCAGGTTCCTCCAGGAGCCTTCCTCTTCCCGGGGATTGCCCAGGGCCAGGGATAGCCTGAAGTGCTGGAGGTGAACACGGGGCACCAGGAGAGGAAAGCACACCAGGGTGAGCAGGATCTGCCTGGGCATCCCTCCTCCAACATCCATGGAAGCAGCATATGGGCCCTGGCCTCTGGCACCTCTGCTAATGAAGGAGCCACACAGCTGCTGGATAACGAGGTTCCCTCCTCGCACAGCCTGCCCAGCCCTTCACCTTCCCCAGCTGCAGGGAGCAGGAGGAGAGACAGGACTGACACCCCTTGTTCCACCATGCTCCAGCTCAAGGGGATCTCTCCTCTTTGTATTTAACACTGAAGGCAATTTTGGGGGGTTGCTAATTGCAACACCGTATTTCACTAAAGGAGGAGAGCGGGAGAGATTTTGAAGGCCATCTCCAAATTGAAATTGCTGAAAGTCTAATTGCTGCTGACATCAGGGACCATTTAGTGCTGTAAAACATAATTGCATCTCTGAACTGTTCTGAGCAGATAAGTGTTCCTCTGAACACTCCTCCTGGAGAAGACAGAGGAGCTGATGAGCATCCATCAACCAACCTCATGGAGAAGCAGCTCCCTGCTCCAGAGCTTACCAGGGGCTGGTTCCGTGCCTCTAAAATGAAGAAATCTGAATTGCTGCAGATTTTGAGGGGAAAAACGCACGGCCAGGCAGGGAAAGGTTGCAAGAGAGAAAAGTTGTGTTTGTCTCTTGCTCCTGGTCCTGCTGAGCTCAGCCACATCCATGAATCTGCTGAGGAGGGAAGGTCTCCTGCCTGTGTGCTGGATCTGCTCCTTGCTGGGGTTTTTTGTAGGACTGGGAATGTCCTGCCCTGCCAGCAGCAACAGATCAGAGTCCTGTGATGCTGATGGGAATTTTCCTGCCCCAACACGCTGTGCTGGCCCTGGGGCATATCCCAAAACCTCCCAGAGGATCTGCTTTCATGGAATGGTAATGGTATGGATGGTAATGCCAGCTTTCAGATGTATCCCATTTCCAGCTGCCTCCTCCACCATTCCTGGAATCCTGCAGCTCCAGAGGTCAGTGCTGCCATCAGGGGCTTTGCAGCCCTCAGCACCTTTGGGATCCATCCCTGACTGCACAGCAGCATCCTGGGTGGATCCATGCTCAGACTGGGAATGCTGGGTGAGCTCAGCCCCAGCTGGAATAGATGCTGCTCTTTTCCAGGGATAACCCTGAGGGTTTTCCAGACCTCAAGCTCTGCCTCGCTGCATGCCACTGGGATGTGGTCAGGATGCCAGGGAGGCAGGAGCACACACACACAGAGCCACCCACCAAAATGTTCTTCAGCAGCCCGGCTTGAAGAACATGGAAATGGCCGGAGATAATTTCTGTTCCTCCTGAGGAGTCATTTACCAACATTTTATATGGGGCTGTAAGTGCCCAGAATTACCTGCTGCCTTTCAGGACCTTTAAAATTATCTCCATTGCAAGGGAAAATTAAAGCAATGGAAGAATAGGGATCTATCTTTAACAGTGCATTAAAAAAACACCCAGTCTGAAGGTTACTGAACCTGTGCTTTCTGTAAGGGAGAGCTAATCCAGACAATCCCCAGCAGTCTTTTTACTGCTCCACTCTGATCTCCCTGGCACAAAATCCGTGAGCAGATTATCTTGGGAGCAGCAATGCTGATAAGCAGAGGGACTTAAGGCTTTTGGACTTCTTTTTAATTAGTTCTACAGTGAGGTTTTTGTGTGCACACCTCAACTTCTCCTGGTGGAGAGCTTTGCTGGGCTTTCTGAGGGCAGTCACACCTGCCTTGGGAAAGTCAGGAGTGTGCTCCATCATCATTTCCAGGCTCTGCTGAAGGTTTTCTCTGAGTGTCAGTGGTTTTTCCATGTCTTGGGATGAGGAACTCTTTTCCTTGGAGCATCCCAGGCTACGGAGAGGGAGGCTCTGCCACCCAGGCACCTGCAAGGACAGGGGCTGGGGGAAAGGCAGCAGAGCACAGATTTATCACCACGTTTTACCTCTCATCCCACAGGTATAAATAGAAGCTCCTTCAGCCTCGCCTCACCCCGGGCACAGCCGGGAAATGTCAGCAATAAACAATAAATTCCTGCCGGCTCCTGTGTCCCACGGACACATCTGCTGCTTCTGCTGCCCTCAGATCATTTCCTGCCCCACTGAATTAACCCAAACACCCAAAGGTCAGTGGGAGAAGAGGCCACCTTCCCGTGCAAGGGGGATTTATTTTTCCTTTTAGACCCTGTGCGAAAAGCCAGGTCCTGGCTGGAGCCTTCCTATCAATCTGCCCCAGCTCATGGGGAGGGAAGGGGGGGTCACAACCTGCTAATGAGTTCGGCTTTCCTAATGGTTATTTTATCACTGGAGCAGAATAATTGTAATAATAATGATGATACATCCTGCCTGCCGTCTGGAGAGCGCCAAGCTGCCTTTGTGATGCCTGACAAAGGCATTTATTTGTATTTTTTTATTTGCAGCCTCTGTGATTAGAGGGCAGTGTTCAGAATAGCCCAGACGAGTTAAATAATCCTGCTAACATCGCTCCGAGTCTAATTGCTGCCCTTTTCTTTTTTAGGTACTTGCTCCCCTAATTAAGATCACAATCGAGCTGCATCTCGAGTGGGAGGGGGAAAGCAATTAAAGCAGGGGGATTGGGTTGCTCTGCAGAGGTTTTGGGCCCAATCCTGCCAGCTGGGGCTGCAGGATTCCCACAGCCAGGGCTGGGTGTGCTGCTGGGGTTCGCAGGGCTGGGAGCACTGGGGCAGTTCTGGATCCATCCCTGGCTGTTGCATTCCCAGGATCTCCCACAGCCTGTGGGACTGTGACCTTGTCCTTAATGTGTCCCAAGAGTCCTGGGCATCTCCTGACTTTGGTGGCAGCACCTTGGCTGCCAAACCCCAACTTTCCCTCATCCCTGTTTATCAAACAGCCACATTTTAAAGCAATTAGCACACCTTGTGCTGATGGTTCCACATCCCTCTGCCCAAGGGCAGACCCTTCCTTGGAAATTGAGGCTCACCATCCACAAAAAACCTCCTCTCTGCTTAGAGGAAAACCCCTCCAGGACCGGAGCAGAGCCAGGGCTGGAGCCCTGCACCCCTGTCCGTGCCCTCCCAGCCCTGGCAGCTCCAGCAGGAATGGGAATTGCTGGATGTTTTCTCATGGACTGCCAAAGCTGGGAGCAGGACCTGAGTCCCCATCTGCAGAACAAGCTCCTGCTGCTGTGTGAAGGTGATTTTAGTTTTTTTTTTTCCCTGTCTTGCTGGAGCGGGGCTCCCCGCTGCCCTCTCCCCTGGGGCTTTGTCCGTGTTTCCTGGCCGAACTCCGTTTGCCTGCCAAGCTTTTAAATTCGTTGTACAAATTGCCAAACCTAAAGCCGGCTGAAGCGCGGGGCCCCCTTCTGTGATAAAAATAACAATAAAAATAACAATAAAAATAACAGCTTGAACTGGGGAGGGCCGAGCGGTGGGGCCGGCAGGAAGCGCTGATTAAAGGGCAGGTGGGGAAGGATGAGCCTCCCAAACCGGAGCTTTCATCTTCCGCTCTTGAGCGAAAAACGCAGATCTGGGAAGTTTTGCTGACTCGGTTTGTGGAGCCTCACGCTGCTGAGAGCACCCAGAGCTCTGCTGGTCCTTCCTCCCTGCGGGCTGGGCAGGGGGTTTGGATGGGAATCGCTCTGGAAATGCTCCTTTGAGCCCTGCCCAGCGATGAGGCACAAGGTACAGCAGGTTTGGCCTCACCCCTCATCTTCCCCTGGCAGGTAAAACCCCACTGATTTGTGACTTACCCAGCCCAGGAGCTAATGTGCCATGAAATCGCTGCACAGCCATGGGGGTACATTATTCTGGCAGAACTCTCCCTGGGTATTTACTCTGCTTTGAACTCAACATATTTGCTCGGGAGAAATGATTTTTTTTTTTCCAAGCAGGCAAACCTGTAGCTCCTTTGCCTTTGGGCTGGGAGATCACCGTGAAATTGCAGCAGGAAGGTTTTGGTCCCCTGAATATCCTTAAACTCCGTGGGTGCTATCAGTGTTGGATGGAAAAAAAAAAAAAAAAGCACCTTATTTCCTGCCATGAAGTTTGTCCAACTCCCCCCCACTCAGGCAGCAAACCCTGCTTTGATATTAAGCAAAACCGTTCTGGTTTTTATTTTGGATTATTTTTTTTTTTTTTTAGACGTTCTGAACACAGCAGAAAGGTGCAGTTAACTTGGAAACAGCGGTGGGATGCTTTTTGGTGGCAGGGCAGCACCCAGGCAAAACTCTTTGGGGAAAGTGGGCATGGAAAAGTGGAGTTTTTTGGGTCCAGAGCCACCCTGGAAGCTCCAGGCTGGTGGCAGGTAAAGCTGAGCCAGGAGAGAGGCTGCTCCATGTCCGGGCTTTGGTGTGTAAATCTGGGAGCCTTGGAGAAGGTTAAGCCGTGTTTTTTGGGAAGCATGTCTTTTAAAGGCTTTTTCCTCTGCTTTGGATTAGTGAGACGTGCTCAGATCATCCGAAGGGAAAGCATTTCTCGAATCAAAAGGACTTTTGCTGCTGAGGCTCTCGTGGTTTTGTTCTGCTCCCCTGTCCCATCCCAGGAGACGCTGCCGTTCCTGGATCCCGCGGATGCCATAAAGGAACACGGCGCTGATTAGAAGCTGTTGGTGTTTTTCACTTTAACCAGAAAAGTCTTTCCATCCTCCCCGGGTTTAATTTACACTTTGCAGCCAGATTGGAGCTGGGAAGGGATCCCACTGGTGGCTCATTTGTTTGAAGGTGTCACTATACAAATACACGTTCCGGGAATGCCAGCGGCGCCGGAGGGGCGGGTGTGCCAAACAGCAGCTCCCAGCTGTGTCCCAGCCATTCCCAAAGCTTCCCGGGGGACACCCTGCATCTCCTGGGGGACAGCAAGCTGCTGGCTGCAGTGAGGCTGCTGAGGGATGGGGATAACCCAGGTGAAAACTCAGGGAAGCAAAGGCTTTGGCTGCAGGGCTGCATCCGCTCATCGCTCTCGCTCCTTTCCCAGGGCTGTGCCAGCCAACATGGGGATGGCCACCAGCCTCCTACGTTTGATAACAGGGCTCCCAGCAGGATGCTTTGTGTTTTTTGATGTCTGCAGCCCGTTCTTTAGCATCCCCACGCACTCCTTTGGCGCTCCGAGGGAGAGCAGCCCGTGTCTGCCGGGTTAATCGCGTCTCTCCTCCCTTGCAGCCACGCTGGGGACGCTGGATTTCAGTCTGCTCTACGACCAGGAGAACAACGCTCTCCACTGCACCATCAACAAAGCCAAGGTACGCCCGGGCTGTGGGGACAGCAGGGACCGGCTGTGGGGACAGCAAGGACCCGACCCACGGCTGTGCCGAGCATCCCTGGGCTCCACCGGGCTCCAGCTCCGCTTCCATCCCAACCCCTCCGCCCTCTCCTTCCCCTCTCTCCAGCCCTGCCTCTCAGGGCCTTCCCAGCAGCCGGGAGCTGGCTGCTCATCCCCCGTGACGAGCTGGGATTGATGCTTTTCAGAGCAGCCCGTCCCGATGTTGTTATTTACTGTGACCGGCTGTCGGGTTATAAATGGCTCTTTTAAATGCTGCTAATCACGGCCCCCAAGTGCTGCGCCTCAGCGCCTTTGCCGTCTGCGTGACTGAGGCAATTAGGGGCTTTTTTGCACACTTGGGAGAAGGAACTGAGGTCCTGATTCTGTTTGAAGAAGCTGCTGGGTTCCTCTCTGCATCACCCAGTGAGGACCTGAGAAACGAGGGCTCCAGGTGGGTTGAGGGGAAAAGACCTCAATCCCTGCAGATGCTGGGAAGGGTTGGAGGGTTTTTACAGAAGGCAAGCTGTGAGCTGAGCCCCGGAGGGTCAGACCACGCTGTTTGCCTTCACAGGATGCTCCTCTCCTCTCCATGGCTCGTTTGCAGCCCCCATGTCTGGAATACGAGCACCAGAAGCTGGATTTTGGGGATGGGGTGTGCCCCAGCACTCCTGGAGCTGCTCCTGGCGAGTGCAGCACCCTCAGCTCCCAGGCAGGGCAGGGCAGAGGCAGGGCAGAGGCAGGCAGTGGGCTCTGCTTCCCTCCCTGTGCATCCACCGGGAGCCTCGGGGTCAGGCTTCCCCCGGCGCAGGCGGGAGCGGTGCCAAGGAGGAGATTTCTAATTGGGTTTGGAGTGGGTGGAAGACAAGGGAGGAAGGAGAGCTCTGGGCAGCAGCTGATAAACCTCACATCAGCGAGAGCACAGGCAGGGTGACAAAGGAGAGCCCTGGGCCCTGCTGTGCCCACCCGCGGGGTGCGGGGGTACCCCAGCATCTCCCCCACCCACGGGGAGGGCACAGCCCCCCTGGCCACGCTGACATTCAGGCTCTCGAGTTCCTGTTCATTTCCATTCTGCTCTCATTCTCCCATTTCTCTCTTTTATTTACATTGCCATCTGCTCGCTCTCATTTCATCCCTCGCCTGCGGAAAGCTGCCAAAACTTGACTACAGAAAGGTAAGGGCCAGGAGCCGGGGCTGTCACAAGCAGAGCTGGAGAGGAGGAGATGGGGGAAAAGCCCCAGCAGTGCTGGGATGTCATTTACCCTTGCACCAGGTCTGGGCACCTGTGTCACCCTCCAGGGAAAGGGAGAACACCCTGAGGATGTGCCCAACTCCAGCAGCTCCTGGAGCCTCAGTTGCTGCCAGCAGCCATCCAAACCTGGGCTATTTCAGCCACGTGAGACACGTTTTCCTTTCTCTCTGATAACCCCAAACAACCTCCCTGCCTCCCTTTATTTTGCTTGTCTCTATTTTTTTTTTTTTTTCAAATTTCCAGTACTTTTATATCTGCTGCCGCTCCTCCCGAGTCCCATTATCAGCTCCTGGGGAGCAGGCAGCAGCTTCACTCCAACCTGTTGTGCTCCACCAACAATTCCCTGCTCTGCAGCCCTCAGCTGCTGGAGGCTGGGA
>VZSR01002145.1:2812890-2832091 GCA_013398615.1 Brachypodius melanocephalos | reverse complement strand
AGGAAAAGGCAGGAGCAGCCAGGCTGGCAGCAGCCACCTCGCACTGATGGCTCTCGGCGCTGGCAGCAGCCCCGCCTGTCACACTTCAGGCACGGCTGAACTCAGACACGTTGTAGCTCAGCTCGGATCGATAGGAGAATAAATCAGGGCATTGTGGAAGCTCGTTCCTGGACTGCAGGAGCAGCCAGGCTGGCAGCAGGGCTCTCCCTCTCCCCTGCTGCCCTGCATGAGCCTCGGGGTTGTGAGGATCTCTGCTGAACCGTGTGGGACAGAGCTGGGATGTGCTGGGCATCAATCCCTCCCAGAAAATAGGGTGGGAAAGGATTTAATGGGTGTGCAGGCACCTGGGTTTGTGCCCTGCCTGTGAGGGGCTCACTCTGTGCTCAGTCCTACCTGCTGTAGGGGATTTCTAGGGGCACGCAGCAGCCCAGACACAGCAGGCTGTGCTGTCCTATAGCTCCAGTGCTCTCCTGCTTTTGGGAGAAAGGTGCCTGGGAGAAGCCTCAGGGGTCTGTAGGGCAATGGTGAAGGAGCTCCTGGCCCCCCATGCCAGGCAGCTGCTGCCTGTTGGAGCATCCTTGGGCTGCTCTCCCTGCACCTCTGGCCAGAAAACACCCAGGAGTTTCCACCCCACTGAGCTGCTCCCTCCCTCCCTTCCAGCCGAGTGCTGGAGGGCTGCACCGAGCATTACTTATGTATTGGCTCATAAATATTAATCACTGCAGGGAGATTCCTGCAGCCGTCTGCCTCCTCTGGGCTCTCAGGGTGGAAATGCAGTTTGCCCCCTCTCAGAACGGGATGCCTCAGCCTGGGAACCATCCAGGCTTGGGGTTTTTAACCATCCAGCTGGTTATGGGGTGAAGAGGGATGGAATGAATCCATCTCCTGTGATTTCTGGACGCCTCTGGCGTGGCATTAATCGGCAGCCCGATTAGCCCAAGTTGTAATTAAATCCTATTGATTAGCTAAATGTCACTGGCACGGGGAGCAGCTGGCAGAGCCTGGGATGCAGGGAGCTGGAGTTCTCCATAGGATTGCAACAGAGATTTTGGGGTTGGGTAAAAGAGGAGGAGAAAAAAGATGAAACTCAATGTGAGCTCCATAAATCAGGAATAGTTGGAGCCAGGGAGATGCCCCAGTTGGATCTGAGGGGAGACTCTGCCTTGTCCCTCTCATTCCTCTTGGAGAAGCTCCAGGCTGGTGGTCCCTGCACTCAGGGGAAGCAGTGTGGGAGCTCCCTGTGGGAGGGATCATCTCCCACAGGAGCAGCCTGGCAAAGCAGAGCCCTGTTAAATTCAGCTGTTGGTGCCAAACACGTATCCAGTGACACGGGAGGGAGGTAGACGTGACATTAGGAGCCATTTTCCAGGCTCCTGTCACTCCATCTTCCATAGCACATCTATTAAAAAGGCCTTTAATAGCCTCCTCAGAAGGTAATTTAATTGAGCTGAATTGATGGGTGAATTACAGAGCTGCCTGTCATTCTCCATCCATTTTCCTGGGAATCTGCCTGCGTGGCTCTGATTTCATTTGCTGTGCAGCCCGGGCAGGTTGGGCACCTCTGACCAGGGAGGTTGGGGAGAGCACGGGTGGACCGTGCAGGCAATTCCCTCCAGAATTCCCAACCCTTCCTGCCCTGTCTGCCCCATCCTCATCATCATCTCCTGGAGCAGAGACATCACCCCGGAGTCTGCACCTAAGGCTGAGCCATTTCACCTCCATTCACTGCCGATATTTTTATCATTTTGGCTCTGCTGTAGAAGCAAAATCCTCTTTGCTGGGCACCATTTGGCCTCCCTTGCCCCAGGGCAGCACGTCCGTGTCTGTAGCAGAGCCCTTGCTCCAAATCAGAGACGCTCCCAAGGTCAGGAGCATCCTGGACAAAACTGTGCAGCTCAGAGAGGCTCCTGAGGTGCTGTGGGTCAGGCTGGGTGAGTTATTCCCTCCCTGGGAAGCATGGAAGCATTCCTCCAGCATTCTCCTGCCTGATTTGCCCAAATCCTGGGTGATTACACCCCTTTCTGCATGCAGCCATTCCACCAGCACTCCATACAAAAGCTCCCCTGCCGCTGGATCCCTGGCAGCTGCAAACACTCATTATCCAGGCACTCTGCTCGTCACAAAAAGGGTCTGAGGGCTCTTCAGCATCCCCCAGCCTTGTCTCCATGCCCGGGCTGGAGCCAGGATTGGATGGGTACCTCTGCAGAGAAGCCCTGCTCTGATCCAGGCACAGGATTGCCTTCAATAATTCCTGCAGGGATCCCACAGCCAGGCTGGAAACGATCCAAGGACTTCCACGATGGAGCCATTCTCATTTCTACTTAGGGCTGGTGAAAATTAGGCTCCATTTTTCACGCTCCTGATGTGCTTCCCTTCCCTGTGGAGGTTTTTTTGGGGTTTTTTTTCCGTGCAGTCTGTGCAGATGCATAATAATACATCAGAGCTGGGTTTGTGCATCACCCCTGGATAATTTTCAGGGGGTTTAGAAGAGGAACAGAGGCACAGCCTGTGCCCTCCCTCTGCCCAAGGCAGGATCAGCTGCAGGGCATGGCTATCACAAACCACATCATCCCCTAAAAGCTGTGAGGGTCTTGCTGCAAAACCCATCAGAGATGGCCCCAGCGAGTGTTTCCTTGGATTGGTGCTCCTCCAACCCCAGATTTCTCTGTGAACACCACAGCACTTGGCTGGCACCAGCCTCCCACTGTCCTGGAGCTGTTCTTCCTTAATAACCAGGAGTAGGTAGGTGCTATCACACCCTCGGGAGCGCTGGGAAGTGGCACCACAACAGCAGAGGTGTGTGTTTGCTCAGAAGCAATTATTAAATGACAGAACCCTGTAATTTCAGACCTGGGAAATCACTGTGCTGATTCTCTTCACCCCCAAATTAATCGTGATGAGGGTGGCAGAGTCGGCTGCAGGGGAGGGAGGAGCGGATGGTGCCACGTGCAGGTGAGGAGGCTCCTGGAATCCTGGAATGCTGAGCCTGGATCCTGCAGAATCCCCTCCTCTCCCCATCCTGGGGAAACCACAGCTGCTCCATGGACCAGAGATATCCCAGGGGAACAGGATAAAAGCAGGATGGGCTCAGTGAGGCCACCCTGCCTGCCCAGAGTCCCACTGTTATCCTGATCCCTGCTTTTTGCTCTTCCCTCTCCAGGGTCTGAAGCCAATGGACCACAATGGTTTGGCTGATCCTTACGTCAAGTTGCACTTGCTCCCCGGAGCCAGTAAGGTGAGAAACCCTTTTCCTTCCTTCCCTGGGGCTTTCCTGCAGCTTTTCATTGGGAATCAGGCCTGGGAGGAGCTCCTCACCCAGGGGCTCTGGGCTGCTGCACCCACACCTTGAATCTCTTGAGTAAAAGGTGCTCAGAGAGAGCAGGAGGTAAAAATTGGAGTTGAATCCATCCTTACAGGGATGGAAAATGCCTTTCTGGGAAACCACTGGCTGGCAGCCAGGACCCAGCCCTGATTCCTTACCTTGGGAGTCCAGGATGGGAAGCACCGACTGAAACAATCTCAGCTATAAACAAATCGGACCCTTTTAATTTCCCCCTTTTTTTTTTTTTCCCCTTATTCTTTTGCATTTAAACCCCCTCAGATCATAATAAAGCAGAGTATAAATCATAAGGGAAATATTTCCATCTCCTTAGGCTCAGGGCTTGCTGGAGAGAAGAGTAATTAAAGATATTGATGTGCGGTGAGAGCTCGGTGTAAGTGACGGGGATGAGGAATTTAAATGCTCGATGTGTGTGTTAGGAATATTAATTGCACTCTCATTCCACACGAAGGGAAAGACCTTTTTTTGGGGAGGTGAGGGAGGTGTATTTACTCGTTTCAGTTCAGTTGGATTAATTCCCAACGTTCAGGGAGGCAGAGGGAGTTTTTAGCCACGTTCCGAGCTCCTGCTGCAAACAGAGCCGGGAGCGCTTTCATCAGCGATATCATCGCTCCTTTCCATGTTCTGCACATCCATTGATTAGCGTTCCTGCTGGAGCTGGAGAGGCAGCAGGGGAGGGGACACGGGAGCTGCAGATCCACAAGGAATGGGGGGGACCCTCTCCTCGCCCCCTCTGCCCCCAGACTGCTCCGTCCCTGTGCTTTGCTCTGCCCAGGAGAGGGGAGCAGCTCTGGGGGGATTCTGGATTTGTCCCGGGCTGGATGTTCCTGCACAGTTGGACAGGACAGTCCCTGAGTCCCTCGGGTGTTTCTGTCCCAGATTTGGCCTCTCAGGCACCTGTGGGTGTGGGAAGCAGGGCTGGGTTCATTCCCCATGCAGAGCTGGCTGCTGACTCCTGAGTCATTCCAGATGGGAGGAAAAGGCAATCCGGAGCTCAGCTCCTCTGATCTCACTCGTGTCCCTTTCCAGGGCAGATTTAGGGTGATGCCCATCATGTCACCCCCTTGGCTAAACCCACTTTCCTTCCCAACCCCTGCAGCCCCAGGGATCAGGATCTGGTACCCACAGATCTGAGCAGGCTCTGGGTGCCACTGGGGCCCTTTCCCTGCTGTCCCTGTCACTCGGGGCTGGTGAATCCGAGGTGGGGGATGCAGCAGCTTCCCATAAAGATCCACCAGACAACTTGGAGGTATTGATGTGCTGAGGGTTTCTTATGCCCAGCAGCAGCTGAGGCAGGGATTGAGCTGTCTGACACCTAATTAGAGGGAAAACTGCTGCTCTGCCAGGCTGTGCCAGGCTGGGAGCCTGGTGGAGAAACCCAACCTGCAGCCTCAGCCTCGTTTTTCTGCTCTCCCCAGAAGTGAGTGGGGCTCAGGGATTGAGGACATCCATGTCCCCTGAGCTGGGGAGTGGCCGTGTGCCAGGATGTCCCATCCATGCAGGGGACACAGCCCCGCTGTCCCCATCCTGCTGCTCAGCAGAGCTGCTGGAAGGAGCTGCTGCTGCTGACAAAACACCTGTCAAGGAAGTTGTTTGGAGTCAGGCAGGATCAAGAGCTGTGCTGGGAGCAGGAGTGCAAACAAACAGCCAGAACAGCAAATCAGCATTTTCTGTTGAATCCAAAAAGGATTTTTTTTTCCCTCCCTCGCTCTCTCCTTCTGCTTAAATGAAATCCTGGTCCATGCTCTTCCAAGGCTCCCATTTTGCTGGCTCTTTCCAGGATGTGGGCTTGGGTTGGGTTGGAAATGAGTGAGTTGCTGTGTGCCACCCCTCAGGTTTTTGCTGGATTTGGGGTGGATTTGGGCCACAGCACTGGGGCAGAAGAGCGACAGCACCCATTGCCCCCTCACCTCCAAGCTGGGCTTCCTCCCCTGCCCAAAGGGCCTCCAGGGGCTGATCCCACTGATCCCCACCTCCTCTGCTCTTCCAGGCAAACAAGCTGAGAACCAAAACGCTGCGGAACACCCTGAACCCCACGTGGAACGAGACCCTCACCTACTACGGCATCACCGACGAGGACATGATCCGCAAGACGCTGCGGTAGGGGCTGACTCCCGCGGGGAACGAGGGTCCCTTCCCCTCCCTCAGCACCCTGCCAGCTCCCCACCCCAGGGACAACTTCCCACGGGGACCCCCCTGCTCAGCCCCAGAGGAGCCGCTCAGAGAGCAGGGCAGGCTCATCCCCCAGCAAAGGATTGGGGTGCCCTGTGTGCATCCATCACCTGCAGAGCCACTGGCACCCCAATTTACAGGCTGGGGGGAGCAGTGAGGAGCCTGTTCCTGCTGCAGCATCACCTTCACGACTCTCTGGCTGGCTCCTGCCCGCGCAGGTGCTGTGGTTTGGGTTTAACCCCTTCACGCCCAGCTCTCACCGGCACACGTTGAGGATTTGAGGTCGTGTCTCGCTGACAAAATCTCCTCAGGGAAGTTCTGGGCTCTTTTCAAAGCTGAGCTTTTTTTTTTGTGAGAAAGCTGGAGGCATCTGTGGATTATTGTCCAGTTAAACAAAGAGTGGAAGTCTTTCTTTTCTTATTTGATTTTGGTGGTTCAATCTGTGCATTCAGCATCTCCCAGGGGCTGGGAGAGGTTGTGTGAGGATGGAGGTGGGCAGGGGCAGACTTTGGAATGAATGCAAGGATTTTTCACATTTTGGCCTCTGTCCCACCTGGATGAGGGCAGGAATTGTGGGGGCTGCTCCATCCCCACACTGATCCAGGGCCATGCTGCAGGATTTGCTCTAAAATCCACTGTCAAAGAAAGGATCTTTGCATCCTCCTCCAAGGACTCAGGGCTTTGGCAGCTCCGTGGCTGGAATCCCACCCTCCTCATTTGCAGGAGCCCTGGCAGTTTGTGATTTTCCTCAGGCCAAGAGCACAAAGCTGCCTTGGGAAAGGTCCTGCTCGGAGGTGCAGCAGGGCAGAGCTCACCTGTAGTGTGCAGGGTGATGGGAAATTCAGCACCCTGGGTTATTATCCCACTCGGTGAACATTAGTCATGCTGGAAGTGCTGCAGGCTGGTGGGGCTGGGAAGGCTCCAGTTTTGTTGTTGTTATTGGTGGGTATTTTTTCACCGCAGGCTTTGAAGTTTGCAGCCTCCTCGAGCATGGAAAATGGGTTTGTGAGGAGATGTTGGCTGAGTTTGTTTGCTGGAAGGTGACAGGGAGCAGGAGGGCTGGACCCACCCTCAGTCAGGGCTCTGGGAGCTGCTGCTCCCTTGGGAAGGGCTGTTTATCCTGGAGGCAGCAGGGAGCTGTGGGATGGGGGATGAACCGAAATATGTGTGGGGCTGGATTTGCCTTTCTCCCCGCAAATCCTGCGCTGCCCCATCCCATTCCTGCCTGCCTGGGTGCTGTGGAGCTCCTTGTGCCCCTCCTAAAGCTCAAAACTGGGTGACAGCACTGGGACCCCTCAGTCTGCAGGAGAATGTGGCTGGGTGGACTTTAAAGATCTCATTTGGGCAGGGACACATCCCACTATCCCAGGGCGCTCCAAGCCTTGTCCAGCCTGGCCTTGGACACTTCCAGGGATCCAGGGGCAGCCACAGCTTCTCTGGGCACCCCCTGAGGGCCTCCCCACCCTCACAGGGAAGGATTTATTCCCGATATCCCATCTAAAGTGATCATCTGTCAGTGTTTTGGTGTGGCTGGAGCTGTTCCTCTGGCCCTTCGCTCTCCTGGTGCAGCTCCCTGCAGGAAAAACCTCCATGCACTGCCCTGCCTTGGGTGCTCTGCTTCACCCATCCGTCTTCTCCTCAAAAATATCTCCTTTTCCATCAGGAAAAGCCAACTTCAAAGCCAGGAGGAGGCTGTGCTCGTCAGGAGAGGCTCGTGCCAGGCTGCTGGTGCTGCTTGAAAGAGCATCAGTGATGCTGCCCTGGCTCTGGGCAGTGACCGCTCCCCGGGAGCCTCCCCGGTGCTGAGCTGGGCAGGGAACGCAATTCCAAAGTCTCTTTAATGTGAAAATAAAGGCGGAGATCAAAGCTGCCGCCAGCCCCCGAGCCTCCCTGCAGCCTGGAGAATGCGTCAGGGAAGCTGGAAAAGCACCCAGAAAATCTTCCCTGCCCACCTGGTGGGACGTGCCCAGCGTGGATTGGAGGGGTGGTGCTGGCGTGGGGCACTCTGCCAGTGCCTGCAGCTTCTTTGGAGGGGACAAATTGGCATTTGTCAGAGTGGCTGAGAGCATCCTGGAGAGCTGGATATTGGATCTCCCCCTGCCCAAGCCCCCCAGCCCCACAGGTTCTCCCTCATCCCTGCTTTGTCCAAAGTGGTGCAGCGACTTTGCTGTCACAAATCCCAGGAGCCATCAGGGTTCACCTCCCCAGGGTGAAGGAGAGGTGAAGGCAGCTCAGCTGATTGCGCTGGCAAGCAGGATTTTGTTAATGAACCAACCCCCTCAAAAAGCAGCAGATATTTGGGATTTCGTGGAGCGCAGCAGGTGGGAGGATCTCGAAAGGTCTCATCCATTCATTGAATTAAATATCCCTGAGTGTAGCCCAAGGCTTAGCAGGGATGAAACCACCCACCAGCCTGGGGAAAGGCAGGTTGAGAGCCCTGCAAAACACACTGGAGTGCACAGATGGATGGGATTGGGGACGGGGGGGAAAACCCACCCTGGAGCCTCCATTCCCACCTGGACTCCGACCACAGTCAGGGGGAGGCAGAGAAATGCTGCAGGGGAAAGTGGAACAGGCAGAATACAATCCCCTCCATTTCAATAATACATGTAATATACAATAAATAAATTGCATTCATAATAAATACCCGAGCTGGCCAGATATTGGCTACAATTATTCACATCCAGATCCATTGGCGAGGTGATGCATTATTCATGGCGTGCTCAGCCAGCCCACGGATGCCAGGAATTCTTTGTTTAATCATGTGTTTGACAAACATCCTGACTCATTAAATGCATTATTCAGAAAATAGTATTTGATCAGGACTAATAAGAGGAGCGCAGCCACTTCAAGGTTTGGGGTCCCGAATTGCTTTGCTCTGGATGAATGAGGCTGCCTTGGGATTGCAGGTGCATTTGTAATTACAGCTCGCTCCTGCTGTGCTTTCTGTGCTCACACTCGGAGGCATTTTGTGCTGGAGCCCATGATGGAATCCTCCTGTTGTTTTCTGGAGAGCTGGACTTTCCCAAAATGTTGTTTTGTCTCTTTTCCTGTCCTTAAACCGAGCCAGCATCACCTGCTCCTCATGGACAGCCTCCCATAAGGGATCTTAGACACAGGGGATGCTCTCAGGCTCTGCCCTGTGTGTTTTTATGGGAAAGGCTCCTTGCTGACCCCCAATTCCCCCTTTCCACCCTGGAAAAGAGGCCGAGGAACTGGTGTGAGGGAGCAGAAGCCGTGAGTCAGCTGCTGGAGCTGTGCAGTGAGTCAGGGCTGTAACCCAGGAGCCCGGGCTGAGTAGGAGGGAGGAGAACTTTAATGAGCAGTGATTGTTCATTTGCTGCTTCCTTTCCTTCCAAGGTGGTTTTCACGGCCCTTGACACAAAGATCAGGACCCCACAGTGAGGATATCAAATGAAACACTGGGCTGGAGGGATTTGGATTGATAAAGGGAGATGAGAAAGGGGTGAAGCTCCACTCACAGGCTGGGGATGGGAGGTGAACGAGGCTGCCAGAGGCATCTCGTGCTGTTCGGGGCTGATTTTCCAACCCAAGGCATAAAAATTCCATCACATCAATCTCTGGTGATAAAATCCAAGCTGGTGTGATTGCATTCTGCCTTTTTCCAAAGGGAGGGCCGGGGCTGGAGCTTCCTGCTCATCTCACTCAAAGCTCACGGATGGACCAGGGCACCGCAGTGCTGGGAATCCCATCCCAGTGGGGAGGAATTGCAGCTGGGAAGAGAAATTGGGAGTGAGGGCTGAGCCTGAGGCACGGGGGGAGCTGACACAAAACCACCTCTGGGCACAAAATGTGGGGAGGTGGCCAGAGGTGCCCCAGGGAAAACGGAGCTGGGAGAGACCTGGAGGTGTCCCCAGCTCCACTGTGCTGCTCAGGGCAGTGGCAGGTCCCAGGTCCTGCAGATGTGCCAAAAAACTACTCCCCAAGGGACTTGCCATGCCCCTGAGGGCACTGGAACAGGACCCAGTGGGGTCTCTCCCAGTGGGACACTGGAGATGCTCTCCCTGCCAACACCACTGGAGTTTTCCACGTTTTCTTCCCGGGTTTTCACCCATCCTGAGGCTCCTGAGTCCTCACAGCCAGCAGGATGTTGTGTTTGGGATCTCGGTGTGCTCCTGGGGTGTACCTGGACATTGCCAGCAGGATTGTTACTCACATTTTTAAGAGGTAAACCATCCCAAACCCTTTCCCCCAGCATGCCCAGGAGCTGGCATCACCCCACAACTGCTGGGTGTACCCAGAGGGGCAGGGTTCCACACTCCTGGCAGGCGCAGTGCTGGCTCTGGAGCTGCTGCTGCTGCCCCTTTGTTGGTTTTGTTCCTTACAAGAAAGAGGAGAGGAACTGGGGAATATCTTGCTGGCATTTGAGATTCTCTTTGGGGATTTTACTGTTGTGGTGGGGTGATTTTGGTTTTTTTTCTGTGGGTATCTATAGTAACGCTGCATCCAGCCACAGTTTTCTGGAGAGCAGCATTCCCTGTTTTCCTTCTCCTGTCTGTTTTTTTTTTTTTTTTTTCCCAACCCCTTTTCTCTGCTGCTCCCCATGCTGATGATCCCTGTGCTGTGGCACTGAGACATCCCCGTGCCTTCCTTGTTCCTCATTTTGGGAGCACGAGGGTGGTCAAACCACGCTTGGATAAGGCACTAAAGCATCCACAGACAAACCATCCATAGATAAATCATCCATGGATAAGCCATCCGTGGATAAACCATCCAGATGCTGAGCAGGCCAGAGGTGTGGTGTGCAATCAGTGACTCTCAGGTGGGATCGCAGGGCTTTATTTATCTTTAATTACTTTTCCCCCTTCTCCTGTGGTCCTTTGGGGGCAGAAGTGCCACCCATGGGGAGATGGACACTAAAGGGAGTGAGTGAAAAAGAAAACAATCACCCAAAAGATGAGAAGACACTCTAAGAACATCTTTTTTTAAAAAAAAGGGAGAAAGAATCTAAGGGAAGGGAAAAGAAATGCCTTTTGCTCACGGGCAGGGAGCCCAGCCAGTCCCTGCATGGCTCCAGAGGGGATGCAGGATGCTCCCTTTGGAGGAGGTGGGATGGATTTCCCCTTTGCCAGCACAGCTGGGGAACAGCTGGTCCCTCAAGGCACCCTTCTGGCCCTCTCTGGGATTTGGGGAGCTGCAAGCAGAGGCTCCCTGCAGGCACCAACTTCGCTCCTCTGCCGTCTCTCCTGACGCCCAGAGGGGTTGGGAAGAAGCAGAGGAATGACTCATTAGCTGCCAGCTCAGGGAAAGGCATTCAGAGCTTTTCCATGGAAAACAGCACCACGACACTGCCCTCGGCCACAACTGCATCCCTGGGAGGCATCCCGGGGTCCCAGCAGGGCTGGGAGAGCTTCACCTGCCCAAGGTGGGATGTTTTCCACGGTCTGGCTGTGGAAATCTCTCACGGCTTTGTTTGGTGGGACAGGAGGTGGCAGATCCGTCCTGTGTCCACTTTGGGAGCTGCCAGGCTCCTCGGGCAGGAGGGAAGGAGCTGGGTGGGAAGCAGCTTCTCCCAGCCACACAGTCCAAGGGAGGGATGAGGGATGAGGGATGAGGAGGAGCCTCCATGGCTGGGCAAGACGCAGCTCCAGCAACTCCGAATAATTCTGCTTTAGTCACTGGTGACTCCGATGTTTTAATGGAAGGGTCGGTAGGGTGGCTGAGGTTTCTTGCTTTTCCAGCAGTGCCTGGGCTGGGGTGTGCGTTTAGACACAGGGACTCACACCCTGAGCTGCCCTGGCCGGGCTGTGCCAGCAGTGGATGCATTCCAGCTGCGTTCCAGCTGTTTTCCAGCTGCCTGCAGAGGAGGTGCCCTGTCCATAGCCTGGGAAAGGGTGACCTCAGCTGCTCCCTCACCGGGGGGAGGTGCAGGGCAGGGGGCAGCCCCTCCCCTGTCCCCAGCGTCCCCGCTCAGCCCCTGCCCCTCGCAGGATCTCGGTGTGCGACGAGGACAAGTTCCGCCACAACGAGTTCATCGGGGAGACGCGCATCCCGCTGAAGAAACTGAAACCCAACCAGACCAAAAACTTCAACATCTGCCTGGAGAAGCAGCTGCCGGTGAGTGAGGGGGGTTCAGAGCCTCATCCCCCCCTCGCAATCACAGACACAGCAGCTTCCCCCTGTGCCGTGTGGGATCGTGGAGCTCTTTGGCCCCTCAAACATAGTCAGGGATGTGGGGAGGAGCATCCTTTGGCTGGGGAGGTGCCTGCCTGTGGCTGTACCCCAGACTGCGTGCATTCCCTCCCCAGATAGATAAAACAGAGGACAAGTCTCTGGAGGAGCGTGGCAGGATCCTCATCTCCCTCAAGTACATCTCTCAGAAGCAGGGGCTGCAGGTGGGCATCCTGCGCTGCGCTCACCTGGCTGCCATGGACGCCAACGGCTACTCCGACCCCTACGTCAAAATGTGAGTGTCCCCCGCGGCCCTGCCGCCCCCTCCCGCCTCTCCCCGCAGCGGGAATTAATTGCTGTCATTAGGAGATGCAAATGAGGCCGTCAGGCAGCAGCTTGTCCCTGCCCGCAGCGTTATTCCCCGGCAATTGTTCGGCGGAGCTCGCAGGTGAGGTGGGCGCAGGGTTTGGTGGTCTGGGGTGTCCCCCTGCCTGGCCACAGCTCCTGGTGGCTTTGGGGGGGTGGCATTTTTCAAACTGACTCTCTGCAGAGTGGCCATGGCGAGGAAGGAGCCTGTGCCTGTCCTCCCTCCTTGTCCCCTCTGTGCTGACTCAAACTTGGGCACTTTTAGGGATGGAGTTTGCTAAGGCAGAACTGCTGGAGAAACCACACCTGGGAGATCCAGTGATGGAGATTGTCAGCAGCACGCTTTCCCCTTCTTATTTAATTGTTTTTTAGGGGTGGGGGTGTTTGTATAAAAATCCCCTCTTGCTTCTTTAGATGCCCGTGGGAGGCTCAGTCCCTGAGCAGCACAATTCCCATTGCACCCAGCCAGTTTTGGGTGTCCCCTGTGCCATCCACAGGAGATTGCATCTGCAGGGCTGGGATCAGAGCAGATAGAAAAGTGATGCCTCTCAGTACAAGCCCTAATTTTTTAATTATGAGCAAGATCTGGAGCGTGTAGCAAGGAAGCAGAACTGATGTTTAAAGGCGCAGTAACAGCACAAAACCACGACGGACTGACTGACTTTGGCCTGGCCCACATTTCAGGTCCCCTCTGTGCCTGGTGACACTTTAACCTTGTTTGCTGTCCAGCTCTGGTGCTGTGCTGCAGAATAACCGCGGGGAACAGCTCAAAGCTGCTCGCTCCTGCTCCCTTTTCCACATGAGATTCCTGTCTCCAGTCACACCATCCCGAGCCTGGACTGGTCCTGGGCTGGCAGTGCTGTGTTTGGAGAGCGTGTGTGCAGTGCCAGTGTCCCCTAGGGACTGGAGATGGGATAATCGGTGCTCTGATTGCAGCCAGCAGCTGGGCTTGGTCCTAAGGTGGGGAAATGCTGCCTCCTCCCAGCCGTCCCCAGCATTTTGGCAGGGAAGAAGGATCTGGAGGTTCAGGGGGCTCAGCCACCCACCTCAGCCTGGCTCTGCTCAGGAGCTGGTCCTGCAGCCACAGATGTCCCCACCCCTGGTCTCCTGTCCCCCTCCCTGGGACCCACTGGGCTGCTTTGGTGTCATTGCAGTTACTTGAAGCCAGATGAGGACAAGAAATCCAAGCACAAGACAGCAGTGAAGAAGAAAACGCTGAACCCCGAGTTCAACGAGGTGGGTTTGGGGTGGGTGTGGTTCTCACCGAGGGGCTTTTCTCAACCTCAGACTTAAAAGGTAAAAAAACACCACCTCAGCCACTGTGTGAGGGCTTGGGCTCCCCGTGGGCAGCAAAGGCTGAGGAGGAGGATGGGCAGCCCCAGCCCCTGTTTCATCCTGACTCTGCCTCTGCTCCTCCTCAGGAGTTTTTCTATGAGATAAAGCACGGTGACCTGGCAAAGAAGACCTTAGAAGTCACAGTGTGGGACTATGACATCGGGAAATCCAATGATTTCATAGGTGAGTGGCACACTCCAGAAGGGCTCCTCGGCTTCTTTTTTATTTATCTTCACTGTCTGTGCCTCTGATTCCTCCTGCACTCTTCCACCCTCCTGGTTTGTTCTCCATGCCCAAATTCATTCTCGCTGGGTTTCGGGTCTGCTTTTATCCCTCTCCTGCACCTGAGCCTCTCAAGGAGCATCCAAGCAGAGAAAAAAATGCATCTGCCTCTCCCCTTCTGTTTTCAGATGTTTTCCTCTGAGTGAAAACACAGCTTTAGCAGGGAGGTTTCATTTATCTCTGTTGGATGTCTGGCCTTGTTGTGATTTATCACTGACAAGTGCCCGGTGCCCTCCGACAGCCGCTGTGATTGCAGTGAGCCCTTGGCACAAGGGACAGGGACACTGGGGCACCGCCTGGGACAGGTCCCACATCACAACCACGAGGGGGTGGGGGATTTGGGCTGGGTTTCACATCAGGTTGGATGCTGTGAGGATGCTGAATCACCCGGCCGCCTCCAGCATCCCCCGGTGCGCCTCGGCATCTCTCGGCATCCCCTGCGGAGCTCCCCCCACAACCTCTCCCTCTCTCTGTCTCCCTCCCAAGGCGGAGTCGTGTTAGGAATTAATGCCAAAGGGGAGCGGCTGAAGCACTGGTTCGACTGCCTGAAAAACAAGGACAAGAAGATCGAGCGCTGGCACACGCTGACCAACGAGCTGCCGGGCGCCGTCCTCAGCGACTGAGCGGCCGCAGCTCCACAGCCTTGGGGCTCCTCCCAGCTCTGGATCCGGGGGATCCCGGCACAGCCAGGACAGCAGGACACCCCAGAGCAGGGCCTGGCTGCAGGGAAGCCCTTCCCAGGGGACGAGGCACGCACGGGCGGTTCGCTCCGGCCAGGCTTTTCCGAAACGCGTCTTTGCGCCCCGCCACGCTCTGGAGCGTGAGTGTGCACACCCACGCTCACACCCATGCAGGTGTGCACCCCTGCATGCACCGCAGCCCGGCTCCTCTCCCAAACCCTGGCTGTACTCTCTCACACCTCCTCGCTGCCTCGCAAGTCAGTGGCAACAAAATGAATGCGTCCGTCCGCGTCCGTGTGTCCGGCATCGGCAAAAGGCGTCCCTAAAAAAAAACCACACAAAACCCGGAACCGTCTCCTCGAGGCAGCTCGTGCCATATCTCTCTGGTGGTTTGTTCAGTCTCTGTGGTTTGGGCCTAACCAGTCTTTTTTGCGTTTAAAGCTCCTCCGTTGGAATGGTTGTGTAAGGTTGGAAGGGTGTGTTCGCTTTCCTGCCACGAGCCTTGCGCTCGTCCTCTCCAGGAAATCACGGGCAGAGCGCAGATTTCCTCCTGCGATCAGGCAGCTTCACCTTTGGGAGGCAAAACGAAAAGCTCCCTGGAACAGCCTTGGCTGTTCCTGCTTCCCAGGACGGGCTCTCCTAATGAAAGCACGCCATGCAGCAGCACGGCTGCTTTTCCAGCAAAGCCAGCTTCCAGGCTGAATTTTTCTACCTTTTTTTTTCCCTTTTTCATCCCTTTCCATTAAATCATGGAGACGCTGAGCCTCAGAGCTGAGCTGGAATTGTGTTTGCAGTTCGGCGTGGCCACGAGGTTGATTCATTTTCTGCCTCAAACAGCGTCCAAACCAAATAAATTTCTGGGTATGGCACAGTAATATTAACATGGCACAGTAATGATATATTAATATCATAATAATCCCAGATATCATCATCTGTGATCCACCTTGGCTGCTCTCTTCACCCTCATCCCACCAGACACCCAGTGGGATGAGCTAAAACTTTCTAGGAAATGCTGCACCATTCCCAAAATGTTTTGAAGCCTTTAAATAATGATTTCTTAGGAAGAGCTGCTCTTTCCCCACGGGGCTCAGTTACCCTCAGCTTCCAAGCCCTGTGTTTTGCCAACTTCTTTTGGTTTTTTTTTCCCTTGGGAAGCAATGGAATCTCTGGAAACCTACCTTTACTTTTCCAAGTGAGATCATGTTACACCTTGTTTGATATTGGGGGAGATAAAAGAAAAAAAAAAAAACCAACATTCATAGGGGTTATTTTTTAATAACTTAATATTTGTAATGCATCCTGCAGATATGCATGGGTTTTATTTGAATGCTGGCAGCCTGTCAAGTCGGATGTTCCCACTAATCCTTTCTGGTCCAGCACCTTAAAAAAAACCTGGTCGAGGTCTGGGTTTCCAGGAGCACCAGGATGGCTGTGCCTCCCTTTTCTGGCAAACTTCCTTCCAATCCATCCTTTTTTTTTCCCAGCCTATGAAACTGGTTGATGCCTGAGGTGGAGCAGGACGTGTGTGTGTGTGTGTGGGTTCCTTCCCTCTGTTCCCCGGTCTTTTCTAAGTGGACACTCCGTCCCTCGTCCCAGCTGCATGCAGAGTTGGTGGTCGTCATGCCAGGCCTCGTGAAGTGTTTGATACCGATGTTTTGCTACCAATGTGAAAGGCTGCAGAAACCGTCCTTCAGCCTGCATCCTGAGAGACTTTTGTATTTCGGTATTACCTTATTCTGTGTACTTTTGGTCAGATTTGTTAATATTTATAATGAGAACCGAAAATAATAAAAAAGGTTTAAAAATAAAAATTTAAAAAAGGGGGGAAAAAAGAGGTTGATGCTGGTGGTGCAGCTTTTGAGTTTGGGGGGATGGCAAGGATTTGGGAAGAAATGGTTTTAAACCTAAGCATTGAGGGCAGCTTGGCCCAAAGTAGCATAAATACTATATATGTACTTATAAGTATTTATAAATATATATATATGGGAATATATATATATATATGGAGAGAGAAAATACATCTATATGGCCTAATTAAGTGTATATACTACATGTATATTTATATTTATTTCTGTTTAATATGTATTTAGTAGCATTGAAGCCCAGCAAACCCAGGGCACAGGGAATGATGTCCAGCCCCAAGTGTCAAGGCTGGGCATACAGGAAAATCCAGCTGGAAAGCACGAGGGGGAAAAAAAAAAATATTTACTCAATTAAATGATGCTCTGTTCAGCCATCAGATTTTTTTTTTTTGTTTAAGTCACTCTTTTTCCCCTTGGGAATAAAGAGCTGATTACAAAAAGCGGGAGGACAAACCCTTCAGATTAAAAACGAAGCTTAAGGTATTTGAACGCCAAGCCGCTCCGGGGCACGTCAGCCCCTCCTGCTCTATAAAGAGGCTCTGCTTTTGGGGAAGCTCACCTGGCCCAGGTGCTGCTGCTCCATGGACAGCACCCAGGAGCCCCCAAACAGCAGCACCCCGGGGCCTTTTGACGGCCCCCAGTGGCCCCACCAGGCCCCCAGGGCCACGTACGTGGCCGTGGCCGTGCTGATGGGGCTGGTGGTGGCCTCGGCCTCGGTGCTCAATGGCCTGGTCATCGCCGTGTCCGTCAGGCACAAGAAGCTCCGCTCGCCCCTGAATTACATCCTGGTGAACCTGGCCGCGGCCAACCTGCTGGTGACGCTCTGCGGCAGCTCCGTCAGCCTCTCCAACAACATCAGCGGCTTCTTCGTGTTCGGGGAGCGGCTCTGCCAGCTCGAGGGCTTCATGGTGTCCCTGACAGGTAAGGGGATGGATCCCACACCTGCCTTGGTGCTTTTGGGTTTAGCTTCAGAGGGGCTTTGGAGATGTGTCACCACCTAAAGCTTCACCTTGTGGAATTCGTGTCCTTCAGGTCTTTGTTGGTGCAGGGAAGGGTTGGGGAGATGGTTGGCTGTCACCACACGTCCAGTCTTGGTCTTGTCAGAGTGGGAAATGCCACTTGGGGACATGGGGAATCCTTTTTTGGGGTGCATTTCACGGGTGCTGTGCCAGCACACCGGGGCTGGCTGTGCACCAGGGACAGGAAACTGCACAGAACCTCTCCCTGAGGACACTCTGCTGTAACCACAGCCACCCATGGCCAACTTCATTTCTAAGGGCCAAATATCACAGTCGTCCCTGCTGTAAGGAAAAAAAAAAAAACAACATCCAACTGCTTGTTCAAACAATATTTACTTGGACTAAATCATCATCTCCCACATCCCAGCAGAGGCAGCAGAACCTGTCCCTGAGCCACAACCCCTCGCTGTCCCCACAGGCATCGTGGGGCTCTGGTCCCTGGCCATCCTGGCCCTGGAGAGGTACCTGGTGGTCTGCAGACCCCTGGGAGATTTTCGGTTCCAGCACCAGCACGCTGCCAGTGGCTGTGCCTTCACCTGGGGCTGGTCCTTGCTCTGGACAACCCCACCACTCCTGGGCTGGAGCAGCTACGTGCCTGAAGGTAGGGGAGATGTGCATCAGACTCCGCTGGTGTTGTCTTCTTGCATCTTGTTTTCAAGCCTAGGGCAGCTGGAGAGGGTCTGTGCTGGGGTTTAAAGGGTTAACCTCTCCTGTTCGTATCTCCTGCTTGCTCAGCCAATAATCCTCTCCTGGAGGCTGTTGTTTGGGAGTTCCCCACCACAGGACACTCTTACTGGAGCCAGGAGCTGCTCTGGCTGCTGGAGCAGCACCCAGCACACACCCAGCCCAAACCTGCCCTTGTAGGGGCCTGGCACAACCCCACAACAAATCACACAGGGCATCTGCCGAGCCCAAACCCCCCTGGCCGATCTCCAGGCCCTTGGGGATGGAAATGTGAGAGGTGCCTGGGTGGCAGGGCTGCTTTGGAGCCCATCCCTGAGCTCTGATCCAAGCCCTAACAGGTTGAGGCTCATCCCCACCCTTTATTCCAGGCCTGAGAACCTCCTGCGGGCCCAACTGGTACACGGGTGGCACCAACAACAGCAGCTACATCCTGGCCTTGTTTGTCACCTGCTTTGTGATGCCCCTCAGCCTGATCCTCTTCTCCTACACCAACCTGCTGCTGACCCTGCGGGCGGTAAGTGCGCCCGGCTCGGGTGAGCCCGCGCTGCTCCGCTTCCATCGGGGAGGTGAAGAGCCTCAGGCGCGTTTTGGGGACAGCCAAAGCAGCTGGCAGTGCCATCTGGGCCCCCAAGGGATGGCAGTGCTGTTCCAAGCTGCTGACAGGCGTCTCCCTCTCTCCCAAATCCCCGCAGGCGGCGGCGCAGCAGCAGGAGTCGGACACGACGCAGCAGGCGGAGAGGGAGGTGACACGCATGGTGGTGGCCATGGTGGTGGCCTTCCTCACCTGCTGGCTGCCCTACACCACCTTTGCACTGGTGGTGGCCACCACCAAGGACATTGTCATCCAGCCAGCCCTGGCATCCCTGCCCTCCTACTTCTCCAAGACGGCCACGGTTTACAACCCCATCATCTACGTCTTCATGAACAAACAGGTGAGAGAGCTCCAAACCAACAAACCAACCACGGCTCCACTGGGGCTGCTGGAGAACAGCTTGACAAGCCCAAAAATCCTGGAGGAACCCTCTATCCTATCTGGAAGCTGCTCACAGGCTGGATCCCGGGGTCGCTGTGTAAGCAGCAAGGATTTGGGGAATGAAATGGAAAGGGAGGGAGCAGCCTGTGAGCCCCAACAAGAGCTCATTTTCCGCTTCCACGGTTTTATGGGGTCAGGCAACTTAATGTTGGATCACAGGCTGCTCGTTGGAGGCACAAAGCAAACAGAATGAAACTTTTATTGTCCATAAACTGCGAAGAGCTGGGCTGGGAATAGACAGAGATCTTTCCCAAAATATAACTCGGCGTCCAACCTGCCGAGCCTCGAGGTGCCGC
>VZSR01002145.1:2788568-2803917 GCA_013398615.1 Brachypodius melanocephalos | reverse complement strand
GAAAGGCAAAAAAAAATTCTCCTGGCTGGCACAGAGAGGAGAATTAATTCCCTGTGAATTCTCTTTTTTTTTTCCCCCTCTCCCTGCATTACCTGAGCTCAGGGGGGTGCTGACGCTGGTGGGAGCGTGGCTCAGCCGAGGTGTTCTGCACTCCACACCCCTCTGGAAGTTCTGCTCACAGGGGATGCTGGATAAATCCTGAATATCTGCCACCGAGCTGAATTATTGAGAGATGTTCTGACAGTTAGGATAGCCACTATCCTGCGCCTGTGAATCACCAGACCTTGCTATTTTCAGCCCTCTTGAAATTTTAATTCCGTGCGGTTTTATCTCCAGCTCGCTGGGATGGAGGGAGATGTTCCCTTTGAAACTTCCCACAAGAAATCTTGGGAGGCCCAAAATGCCTTCTTGCAGAGGCAGAAAAGGTTAATTATTTGCTACCCTTTCCTTTCCAGGACTTCTTAATTAATCCTGCTATAAAACCAGCTCAGGAAGCTGCTTCCACAAAGGGCAGGAGCTCCACGTGTGAACAAAAAGGGAGAGAAAAAAAAATCCCCCAAAGCCAAGGGAAAAAAAAACCCTCAAGGGTTAACCAGAAAATTAATGAGCCATTAATTAAGACTAAATGTAAGTCCTGGGAGCATTTAAAGGAATGACTCTGCTAAACTGAGACTGCTGAAGATCTACACAGGCCCCCAAGTGAAAAAAATTAATTCTAAAATGGATCAAATTTTACATTGGATTACATCGTCCTCAAAGGCCATGAAAAGAGCAGACACCTCCTGTAAATCAGTCACTTTATGCAAATCTCCATTAGCTGCAAAAATAAATTAACTTCATTAAGTTGAGTCACAAACATATTCTGCTAATTTTTTTTATTTTATTTTCCCCTCCCTGAAAATCACAGGACTATTTCTGCACTAAAAAATAATTTTTTTTTGGCTCCACACGGCCGTTTTGCTCTTTAAAGCGATTTCATTTCCCCCTTCTGCCATATGGAGAGAAGAAAAAAAAAAAGGAATCCTCACACTTTAACGGGAAGAAGCACCCCCAGATTAACACCGAGTTAATTACTTCTGAATATGAAAATATTTCCAACTCTTTTACACCAATCTCACCATTTTCACAGGAAAACACTCTGTGAATGCTCTGGGGAGTTTTCTCTTGCTCTGTCTCATTCCCCCCTGCCTCTCACCAACACAAAATTTTGTAATTAATGACCAATTTGCTCAAGTTTTGCTGTCAAATGAGGCTCTTACACATCTTTTTCTTGGCTTTCTTCCTGTGGCTCCCACAGCGTCGCTTCTCGTGCTGCATCCACACTGAAACGAGGGAGGAAAGGTCACATTCACCCCCAGAAAATTGTGGAAATAGAAGATTTTGGGTTCCTTTCTCTCAGGAAGTTTAAGCTCTGCCTTCTCTCTGAGTTAGACTTGCAGCTCATAAACACTTTTTGATTAAAACCTCAGCACGTGGTAGGGGGAAAATGTCATGTTTAACAGAGAAAAGATCTGTCAAAACCTCTAATTGACATCTGCAGCTTCAGAAAACAACAGAAATGGAATAAAATGAATCCAAATCCAGGAATACACAGCACTGCAGTGTTTCATCACCCTTTGGTCTGGCTCAGGTTGTGCCAAGCCCACTCAAGGTCAAAGAGGATCAGGCAGATGCTCAGAGAGCGACATCCCCTCTGTGCTGCTGCCAAAGGGAGCAACCCAAACTGTTCTTTTTTATCCTAAAGCCAAGTGATTTCCACTGCTGGTGCCTCCCCTTGGCCCAGGGAACTCAGCTCCTGTGTGGGGAGGAGGGAGCCCAGCCCTGGCAAGTCCAAATATAAAATCGGTAAAATATAAAATAATATAAAATGTAAAATTTACAGGACAAAAAAAACCCCAAAACAAACAAACAAACAAAAAAACCCAAAAGAAACCAACAACAAAAAAATCCCAAACCAAAAAAAAAAAACCCAAAAACCCCAACACCCAAACAAACAAAAAAACCCCAAACCAACAAACAAAAAAACCCCAAAAACAACAACAACAAAAAAAACACCCAAACAAACCAAACCAAACCAAACCTCCTGTTTTTCAGAAGAGGCAGCCAAACCTCCAAGCTTTCAGAGACTGCCAAATCTGATGTTAACCCCCCCAGGCAAGAGGCAGTGAACATTCCTGGGCTGGGATTGGGAAAGGCAGGACCTTCATGGCAAAGCACAACGAAATGAAAGCAGATGGACTGAAGATGAATTTGAATTATCTTTGCTCTGTTTCAGGCTGTGGTTTTATCAGTGGAAAAGGAATCGTGATATGTGTACATGGCTTTTTTTTTTTTCCCCTATTTCAGCTCCCTCATTAAGGCAAAAAAAAACCCCCAAAAAACCAAAAAACAACCCACCAAACTCTGCAAAAGACAAAAACCCCCCGAGACCTGTGGAAAACCCTTTTTTGTATTTCCTCAGCAAGGAGCTGAGTTATGTAGATAATCATTAAAAACCACCGCTGGCATCTTATTTGAATATTAGCTATATAAGCAGAATTAATGAAGAGAGCACACTTTTAAAAGCTAATTTCTGCCTGGAGGAAGAGTGGAGATGAGTTTCTGTACCTGGCTCCAGGCTTTTGGCTCAGCTGATTCACTCCCAGCCTGTTCCTGCCACAGCTCTGTGCTGCTGTGCTGCAGAAGAGCATTTTTCCTCCTGAATACAAATAACAAATGTTCCCTGTTATTGTCTTTTGCAAGTACAAAAGAAAACATCCCAACTCATTGAACAGGAAATTGTGACTTTATTACTTTTTTTTTTTTCTTCTTTTTCAATTTTTTTTCTTTTTATTTTTTTTTTGTCTGAGTTGTTGCGACCTTTGTCGTTACGGAGAGACAAATGTGTTTTAAAGATGCATTTTCATAAACATGGCACAGCTGCCAGCCAGGCGCTGAAGCACTGGGGAATATCACAACATTTACAAATTCGAGCTAAAAGAGACAACAGAGCGAGGAAACAATGATTCTTCCATTATTCTGCACACGCACTCTGCCAGCTCTCACTGGTTTCAAACCCAAGATCCTCCCAGCAATGAGAATATTAATGTGTAAATACAACTCTAATTCAGTTTCCAGCACCACAGCAAGTTGCATAAAAAGATTAAGCTTGGCCCCTCAGGGTAAATATTAAAAAGGTTTCAAACGAGTTTTTTGTTTGGGCTTTTTAAGTGAAACACAGCAAAGCACATAAATACTGCAGCTGAAATTCTTTCGGGCGTTGCGATGCCCAGACCAAAATCCTCGGTGTCCTGAACTCTCCCAGAAATAATGAGGAATAAGAGATCAGCTGGGGCTGAAGAATGAAGGTCCAGCCTCGTGACAGAGAGAGCTGCTGGCAAAAATATCAATGCAACAAGCCCGTGTCCCTGGCTCAGAAGTGCTCCAAGAAAAAGGACCTTTACCTGGAGCCTGAATTCCTGATGCTGCACCAGCAGGTGATCTCTGTACAAATCCTGCACAAACATCTTCTGCTCTGCCCTCAGCGTTTGAGGTCTGAAAAGGGGAAAGAAAAAGAATTAATTCAATTTTTGAGAGGGAGGCTGCAAAGGGCAGGACAACCCTGCCAGGATGATGGTCCCAATAATGAGAGTGGAGAGAGAAACTTTGCAGGAGCTCAGCAGCAAACAGCCCAGGTTGGATTGAACAGTAAAATAGAAAAGTTTTGCATCTCCCAGAAATTAATGAAGATTAATTAGCTCGCTCTTAATTAAATCTTTATTTTGCAGGTACTGTTTCAAAAGAAAAGAGTAAGAAAGGAAAAAAAAATTCTCCTGTTTTCCACAGCTCTGTTCAAATCAAATGGGAGCACAATTAAACCACATGTTGTGTAACTTATGTCCAAAAAAATTGTCATTTTTACCTCTGGTTCTGACCTTCCCTCAAGAGCAGGAGGAAGGAAATAATCAGGAGTGAAGAATTCTTCAGTCTCATCAGGAGGTGAATTAAGGGAACAATGTAATTCCCTTGAACGTCCCTGTGAAAGAACGTCATCACCTGAGATGGTCCCAAATCTCAATTAATAAAAAAATACAGATTTCAGCCAATAAAAACCACGGAAATTCTGAAATTCTATTCAATTTCTTCACTGGCTTTCAACCCACCTCCTGCTCCTTGCATTACTTTGGTGGTTTATAAAATAAAATAACAAAAAAAAAAAGGGGGGGGAGTGGGGGAAGGAGAAGAGGAGCTCAGGATGCAACACCAGGCTAAACTTTTCCATGGGAATGCCTCTACATTCCTTGGATTTCTGTACATACTCTAGAGAGGTTCTCAGCTTGCTGAGGAAGGATTGAACTCTCAGGAATGGTTATTCCAAACTCTGCTCGCTCCTCTGGTGCTGGGGATTGGCAGCTCCTCCCTAGGATGTCAGAACGGAACAAAATTATTAAGCAAAAATTAAAAAGATGTGAATTGAGCGATCTGAGGCACTGCTGGAATATCAATGAGAGCAGACAGTGACAGGAATTCTGTCTGTCAGGAACACGGAGCAATAATGACACTTAAATGCTCCCCTCATTAATTAATCTAAGCAGGGGAACCTTGCCTTGTTCAGAACTTTTTCAAAAGCTTTACTCACCTGAGCTGCTCCAAGAAAAAGCAGCTCTGTGGTGAGACTGGAAGAAATAAAAGTGTGAAAAGCACACTGAGGGTCTGAAAGCTTTGGGTTTCTCGTGCTGATAACGATAATTAGTGATGATGAAGGGCTCCAAGATAATTCCCTCCACCTATTAACACCCGATACTCATTTTATCTCTATTTATGCCCACCGAGGAGTGACTGACTGGCTCTGAGGGCAAGATAAAATGGATAATCCTTGTAAAAAAAAAAATCACAGAAGCTGAGATCTGATTGGAAATGGGAGGAAACAAAAAAGAGAAGCGAGCATTTCATTGCTGGGCTCACCTGTGGGACTCGGGAGGGCAGGCTCCAGGTCAGTGTCCCCGGAGTCACTTCTGTCCTCAGTGCCCAGGTCCCAGGGCTCAGCATCCTCCCCTGGCTGCCAGCCACACCTCTGGATTCTTGGGGCAGCGGCAGGGACGTGCTGGGGGCTTCCCTGGACGCTTTCTTCACTCTCAGATGTGCATTCCCCGGCAGGGGATGGGCAGCTGAGCCCCCCCAGCCGTCCTGAGGCCACTCTTTTGGCCATTTGCTTGACCTCAGCTGCACAAAAAGAACAAAATCATCACTGCACACCACAGAACCTGCACCTTCAAAGCATCCCCCGTGCTCCACCGTGCCTGCAAGGCTTGGGAATGCTGAGGTTAGGACAGCCTTTGTTATGGCAAGAGCTGAACGCTTCCTTCCATTTTAAATCAAGCCTAAAAACCTGCACAAATTGAGTTTCTGTAGGAACAGGTTTTTTTTAGTTCGGTTCTCTATTATCCGTGCCCGTGCTGCCATCCACTGGGCACTGCCAGCCCTGCCCTCCCTGAATCCACAAACTGCCCAAAACCAGGCTGGAAATCCCTCCAGCTCCACAAACCAAACCACCTCAACGTGCCTGGGATTATTTTATACCCGGAATGTGCAAGACACGGGATCCCACTCACTTGGATTCCACCCAGGAACAACCTCAGAGCTTCAATTAAAGCACAGAGACCTTTCCTGGCGTGCTGAGTTTCATGAACTGCACTGCAGCAAGGTTTCTGATATTAACACTGTGTTAATACTGATTTAACACTGATTTAACCCTGGTTTAACAGTGGTTTAACACTGGTTTAACACTGGTTTAACACTGATTTACTCACTCCTCCATCCCGACTGCATCACCCTCCTCTTCTCACTGCTTCCTTTGCTGCAGAACTCAGCCCTCGGGTTTGAATGGCACCTGCAAGAAATGATTTTATGAAAGGCACAAACTCCTTTCGAGCACATTGTGTCAAGCATTCCCCAGCCAGGAAAAGGCTCTGAGTTGTTTTAACGTTAATTAGAGCACGTGTGCTCTCAGCCTTTTAACAAGCCGGCAGAACCAGCAGATTGAGCTGCCAGCAGCTTGGAAAGCACAGGCAATTATTTAGGTCTATTCTAGATTAACCAGACAAGCTGTACATCCAACTCTGCAGCTCAGAGCTGCCTTCAGATGCTGCAGCTCCAAAAAAAGAACCCCACCACGGATGATGTGGGGGTTGTTTTATGGGGATCACAATTTCAGACCTGGACATTGATTCTCTTCACTGCCTGACCTTCACTATGTCAGCACCTGGAATATTTCTGTTCCAACCTTTACCAACAGGTTCTTTCTGATCCAAATGGACTAATTTTAAAACTGCTAATTCATTAATTAATCCAAATGGATTCATCTTGAAACTGCAGCAGTTCTCCTGATTTAAGCAAACACTGGAAGAAGTGTCTGTCCCCCCTCTTCTCCAACGTGAATCCGCACAAGTTGTGCCAGGAAATTTCAACCTGTGCTTTCCATTCACGCTTAAAACCACAAAGAGATGACATTAAAACTATTTCTGCTGGGAGCTGAAGGAGGCTGTGCCCAGAGAGGAGAACCACCTTTATTAATATCCTCCCAGGTTGCTCTCCTCAGGCACTGGCACAGTTTTGGGCCGCTGCCCTCCATCCCAGAGGCACGTGGACTCTTTTTTGACACCACTCCTTCCCACAAAGTGCCCTGTCACAGCAGCTCTGCAGCTGACAGTGACTCACAGCAGGCTCCTCTCTCTCTACAGATGGCTTTTGCCTTAGTGACAAACATCTCATGCCAGCCTTGATCCTGATGTGCCTCCTTCTGACAGCGTCCCTCTCCGGATGGATCTGTCAGGATTAACCCTTCCAACGAACAAGATCCAAACTCACCACTCCTCCTCTTCCCCCCTTGCTGCAGGATGTGAATCAGCTCCTCTCTGACACCGAGAATTGAACTTTTTCTGGCGTCTCGCAGACACGTGTGGGAGGAGATGCTGAAATGAGTCCAACGAGCCATGATTCAGCACACACACTGGGCACTCTGCTAATTACTGCCTGACAACAGGACAGCACTCATCAACTTTATTCCCTCGGTTTTATTTTAGCTGCTCTGCTCGGGAGAAAGGGTGACAGGTCCAGGTCTCAGCCTGGTAAAAACTCTGCCCTGGATTTGTGGCAGGTTTCAGGCAATCAAAACACGCAGCTTCCAGGGGGATGAATGACTCAAAATTATCCCCACAGGAGATATGGACTTGAATTTCTCTCTTTCTCTTTGGCCCATGTGTTTAATAATGAAAGTGATCCAGAGGCCTTTTCTAAGAACAGCTTAAGCCTCAACACAAACTAAAATATCTCTCCACTGGCCTTTTCCCTGAGAATCTCATCTCCATTTTAGTGGAGGATTTGGATTTTAACCCCACCCTGAGCCACTGCATCAATATTGTCCTGGGAGGAAACTACACAATTGCACTGCTGAGCTCTTTTCATTCCTGTGCATAATGCACATGGATGCACCTTAAAGGACAGATTTATCCCTCCTCTCGGCCACCACCCACCCCTGCATCTCTTTACCTGCTAAGGAACACAGAAATGATAACCAGGCCCCCCAAAACTCAACATTTTACCTCCTGGTTTAGGGTCACTTCATCACCCAGGCCTTTGCCCACGCTGCAGCCCGGATCACGATGGTTGGTTGGAATTTTGCTCTTCCACCTCTCATTTTGAACTGCCTCTCTTTCCTTGGCTGTCCTGGGAACAGCCTGGAAGCTGTCTCTGCCTGGTGCCTGACAGGTTATTGTTGGTGGAATGTAGTCCCTGGATGGTGGAGCCACAGCCTTGTGTAAAAAAAAATCAACTCCAGGAAAAGCCTCATCGCTATTCTGGGAAGCATCATCAGACCCATCCCAGTGTCCTCCTTGAGAACCTTCCTTAGGATGCAGATTCATCCTGATTTCCTGCAGCAGCTTCTCCTGCTTCCCCATGGCCTTCATCCTGTCCAGTTTCTCCTCTGTCCTGCTCAGGGAGTCTCCTGCCTGCTGCAGCAAGCTCTGCATGATCTTCAGGTTCAGGGCGCATTTGCTGATGAGCAGCTCGCTCTGGGAAGGGCTGCTCAGCCTCCTGCCAGCATCTCCTCTCACCTGGGACAGGCCAGGGCCTTCTCTCACCCTTTCCTCTTTTTCCTCCTCCTCCTCCTCCTCCTCCTCCTCTCCAGTGAACCCCGTGGTTGAGGATTCCCCTTCCTCCTCCTCACCCTCCCACTGGCTCTCGTCTCCTTCCTCTCGCTGCCTTTCTGCCTCCTTTAGAGCCTGGCCTAACCCAGATCCTCCTCCCAGGAAGTCTTGGGGACCTTCTGGACAGCTGGTTAGGATTTCATTCCTTTCAAAGCTGCACAGGCTCCCATCCTCATCACTCTCACTGGAGTGGGAAGCTCCTGTCTGCAGTTCAGAGGACACATCCACATTTCTGTCCCCTGCAGCTGGCTCTGCACTGCCTGACGCCTCCTGCACCACCAAAGAACTGCTCTCCTTGGGGAAACCAGAGTCACTGGGGGCAGGAAAGCCACCTGAAAAATCCAATTTGAAACATTAAATCATTCCTCCAGAAATCCCACAGCCACGCTGCTTTTGCACGTTGAGGAGTTGGTTTGGGAAATTCAGAAATTCCCCGAGCGGGGTTTGACACCTCTGCTGAAAACTCTGCCTGAACAAAACAGATTTAGAGCCTTGAGTCCACATTAACAATTACGTGGCAGCTAAAATCCAAAGCCAAGTGCTTCCTATTTTAACCTACATCACAAAATCTGGGAGTGCTCCCATTTTACTGATTTACATTTCAGTGATTTGTGTCAGACTGTTGTAGACTGAGGAACACCTGAAGGACACGGTGACATCCCGCTCCAAGAAACTCACCGGCCTTGCCCATCTCTTTTTCCTGGAATTCCACTGTCTTCTTCTGGAAGCTAAAAGCTGATGCCCAGCAGATGTTCACATCTGCAAGAACAGCAGATCTCTGTGCTTTGAGTACTCCACCAGAGTGGCCACCTGCAGACTTAACCAAGTCCTGCCAAACAAAACAAAATAAACCAAAAAAAAGGAATAAAATACAGTTGTATTTGACAGTTCTGTGTCTCTGCCTGAGCAGAACATTGGATCACTTCCTCTAGATTTGAGCAGAACAGCTTGGATCTGAATGGACACAGCAAAGACGAGAATGCTGGAAATAATCACCTTTAAGTCATTATTCAGGATATATTGAATATCCTGAAGTTTCATGGAGCGGTTCCTCTGCTTGGGTTCCAGCCCTGACTTGACAACCTCGTAATAGAGCAGGGGGAGCCTGACATCTGCTTCCAGCTGCTGCCCTGAAAGGATGAGCTGCTGAACAGCTGAGTCTTCCACACCTTTCCAGGGAGGGCTCTCTGCAAGACACCAGTACAGACTTTATGTCCACCAGCTGTGTATTAATGTTAATGGAAATTTAAAAAAAAAAAAAATCACATTATTCCCCGTCCATTCCCTAATTTACAACTTAAAACAAGCACTGGCATCTCCTCCCTGTCTTATTCCACCACGGGATGCTTCCAAGGGAGCTGACAGAAATATCTGGAGGAGATTGACACTGCAAACAAGCCTGCTCTGGGATTCTTCACTGGGATTAATTTTTGGAGTAATTGTTTATCCCATTTCACTGTCAGAATAATCAAAGTGAATAGAGAACAGACATCACCTGTAATAACAGCAACAATACATGAAAATAACAATAGAGTAACAATAACTTATCACAGAGATCAAAAACGTGAAAGCTGCACAAAGCTTGTTTTGAACACTGAAAAGACTTCAGTGAATGTTTTGGTAGGAAGAAGAAAAATAATCAGCAGAAAAGCACTGTATTTGTCCCATATCCATCATAAATTTCATCCTTTAGCCACACAATTTTAAGTTTTCTGATCACATTTTACAGGAGTTCTCAATAATCTTTGTTATTGTCGTTAATATTTGGGATTTTTTTTTTTTGCTTGGTTTATTTTTTTAACTTCAACCATCCCAGCCCAAAGCTGTGCATTCACCTGTCAAAGCCTCCTGCAGCACTGCACAGAAGCTGTAAACATCAGCTTTGACCGTGGCAGGTTTCTCCAGGATTATTTCAGGGGAACACCAGCGGAACAGCTGCACTGGGACAGGGATTCGGGTCAGGTCACTGTGCTCTCCACTGTCCTTGCTGCAAAAAGGGGAAAAAAATGTCAATTAGCACACAGAACACATTCAGCTCCATGGTTTATATTTAGGAATTTAACACCTGGGAGTGCTACAGCTTTCAGTTTAAGGTATCAAAAGTTCAGGGCACGTCTGCAAATGGAAATGTGCAGTAAATGTCTTTGGGCAAAGATTTTTTTGGGGGGGAAAGCAACACCTCCTTTAACAACTTTACAATAAAAAGAACTTGAGGAAAAAAAAAAAGCTGAACTTTTCTAACAAACAACTCACAAAATTTATTCTACAATGTGTCTGGGGGATAATTTCAGTAACAATTTACCGAGGTGAGAAGAAATGTACTTCGTCTCGCTGGTGGCACTTAATTGCCACCAGACTAACGAGGTTTTGGGTGTTGAACCCCCCCCATTTCAGAGCAGTCCTGAGGAAGTTTCTCACCTCTCTATCATGTACTCCAGGTTGCAGAGCTTGGCCTCCCCAGAGGACACGATTTGGATGGAGAAGGAGGAGAGGGAGCGGTGGATAAACCCCCGGGAGTGCAGGAAACGCAGGGCATCCAGGATCTGCAGCAAAATGTGCAGGATGGTCTCTGTCTGCAGCACTGGGAATTCTGCACGCTGGGGAAAAAAAAAACCCCAAAAAGCACTAAATTTGCACGGCAGGTCTTTGGAATTTTATATAAGAGAAAGTTATTCTTATTTATTACAGTTATTATTCGCCGCCGAAGGCAGCAGGCACGAAAATTATTGGAGGGAAAGGAGGAAATTAGTTTTGCTTTTGTCCTCAATACCAAACCAAATAACAGCACCTTAAAAAGAAGACAAAAAGATATCAAATGACAACAATAAAACACGGAGAAATTCAGTTAAAAAATAAGAAAAAGAACCAGAAATTCAGACTGAGGATTTTGTCTCCTTGAGGAAGGATGTTGGAGATAATCACTAAACTTCTGATGAATTGTTCTTTAAAATTCAAGCCTTGCAGTTACCCTTTCGTGGAGGATGCTGTAGAGAGAGCCAAAGTGAACCCTCTCATAGACCAGCCGAGTTTTCTCCAGGTCACAGGACAGACAGACAGACATCAGCTGCAGCAGGTGAGGGTGGCGGAGTTTGCTGCAAAAGGAGAGGGAAAAAGCAAATTTGCAAGGCAAACCCGAGATGAAAAGAAGGAAAAGTCCTGCCCTGCTCAGTGTTTTTATCAATATGACATCAATGTTGTATTTTCACTGGGATATATTTTGGTATAAATGCATTTTTTTGGTTGAAATACTCGATTTTAAAAGCTCAGGAGTGGGAAGAAAACTGTGGGTTTTTTAATCTGGGGAAGAAGTGCAAGCCCAGCCTAACACTCCTGAGGTAAACCCCGTTCCTCCCAGGGTAAATCCCATTCCTCCCAGCCCTGGAGAGCCCCAAAAGGCAGCCCCAGTCCCACCTGCTGTGCTCCTGCTCTGCCAGGAGGAGATCAGCCAGGCGCAGTTTCCAGCTGCTCTGCTGGGGCTGGAAGCTCAGCTCCTTCACTGTCACTCTGCTGCCTCCCCACATCAAGCTACAGCAACAACAAGAATTTGGATCAGATGCTTCCAGCAATGTTCTCCCTCTTTTTTTTTTTCTTTTTTTTTTTTTTCCCAGTTATTTGGTTATTTAGCAAGGATTTTGTGGTGTTCTGGTGCTGCCTTTCTGCTGTTCAAGGATTTAAATTTGAGGGTCCTTGCTCTTTCAAACTGACGAGAAACTCATCCTGCTAAAGGCTGGTGGAGCAGGAAAGGTTCACTGCCCCAAATCCCACCCCTTCCACAAGGAATTCCCTTCACCATCAGTGGCAGAAATCAGAGTTTTGGGGAGATTAAACCACAACCACTTGTTCAACACACAGTAATTAAACAACATCATATTATTGTCATTATTACCAATAATTACAGCAATTACATCACACCAGAGATTTCAAATAAATGCTCGGCCTGCCTTTGCAACCCTAATTCCACCACAGGTTCTGAGTTGCACACCTGGACATCCAGAGGAGATCCTGGACTCAGATTTACAGGGATTAAAAGCTGAACAAACACAATCTGTGCAACCCTAAACGCATTTCCCAGCGCAGAGGGATCGATAGCGAAACACTGCCAGCAGTGATTAGCCAGAATTGGGTAAATATTGCTTTGTTGGGTTGTTCTTGGCCTCTCAGACATCAGCCTGACTCAGATATTAATCAATGAACAGCAGAAAACAAGGTGCAAGCAGGAAACAGGGAATAAATCCAGGGCAGACGTGGAAAATCACCCAAACAAAAGCCCTGGCGCGGCGATTTGTAACAGACACAAAAGAGGGGCTAAAATCTCTTTAATTCCACTTACTTGGTCATGGTCATGTAGGGCCCCACGGGGTAAGAAAATGCTGGTTCATCATCAGCCTGAACCACATCTCTGTCCCCAATAATGGGGAGAGAGGCCAGGTAGCCCAGGTGGCCACTGCCTGCGAGATGGAACTGAAACAGGGCATCAGCAAAAGGAAAATCCAACAGATCCCAAACCCCAGCAAGCCCTGGGACAACCTGAGGGTGAGCAGGGCAGCATCAGCTCCAACATCACCAGGAAATCTCAAAAATCAGGGCCAAAAATCTAAATTTCCCAGGGAAACTGGAATGGGGAAAGCAGAACCAGCCCTTAGGAACTCCCCCAGGTGAGATTTAACAGGAATTTCTGTTGTTCCTGACAACCCCTAAGAGCCTGAATATTTGTACCCTTTGTGGGTTTTTTCCCAATCTTTTCAGCAGAAATAAGAATGCACTGAACGTTTAAAATAGCACAGGTGGGATAATTACTGTGAGGAACACGAGATTCTGGAAAAAATATCCAATATTATCAAAAATCCCTCCCCAGAGCATCTTACCTTCCCAAAGCCAAAGCTGTAAATGTTCTTGGCCACACTGGGTTGTCCTTTCAGTAATTTACCCAGAGGATTCTCAGCATTTCTAAACACCAAAAAACAAAAGCAAGAAGAGCAATTTATTCACTCCAAGGCTTAGATACAGAGAGAGAGAGGGGGGAAAAATGCAAAAATTTCTGCCAGAATCCTGCATGTGACTGGTCCCACACACACAATGTGGATGTTAAAATTCCAAAAACCAAAGTACTTCATGGTACCACTTTAAAGCTACTAAAATCCAGGGCTTTTAATGCTGATTTCAAGAGTTTAATCAATAAAGCATCTCTTAATATACAGATATTTACAACTATCAAGTTTCTATTTAGTACTGTCATGACAGAAATAAAATTAATCACAGCGGACTTAAATCTGCTGTTGTCAAAATGATAAAAGAACCTGCTGATTTTAAAATAATTTGAAAATAGGCTTGTAAGATAATTAAATTAAAATTTAAAATTATTGTAAAAAATTTAAATCATTTTAAAATAACAGAAAATGGATGGAAAATCTCTTTTTACCCTGGGACAAGGCCACCAAACCTCGAGGGGCTGCAGATCAAAGCCTTTGAGGAGCCAACTTTCCTGAGCAGGTCAGAGGGAAGATTCCAAATGACAGCTTGCATGTGCAGGGTGCACTGCTGGATAAATTCCAGCATCTGGGCAGCAGGAGGGAAAGGAAAAAAACCCAATAATTTAAGGCTTCAGAAGAAGAAAAACCATCTCAAATTCATAAATCGGGGCTGTTGGAAAATAACTGGTGACTTGCAGAAATGGGCATTTTGAGAAATGCACGAACAGGGAAAAAAAAACAAAACTTGAAGGAAATCAATTGCACGAAAATGGAAGAAAAGCTGACTTCAAACAGGTGCCGAAATTTAAAACTTCACCCAACAGAAAACTGTAATTTCAGGGTTTTTTTTGAGAGGAGTGCCGTGATAACGGGGGAGAGGAGTTTTAAATCATTATTGCACTGACGAATCAGCCTCGCACACAAATAATACCTGAGCACTGCTTTCCTTGCTGGCTGACAAAGCCCAAACTTGGGGAGTTTTCCCCTCCTTGTCGTGGACTCTGAGATCTCCTCCTCCATCCAGTAACTTGCTGAGGATCCACTGGTTTCCAGAAAAAGCAGCTGCATGCACTGGGGTGCTCCCGTCGTAGCAGCGACTGAGGAACAGCAAAAAAAAAAAGTTGAGCAGGGGAAAAAGGGACATTCCTGAGATGTTTGTGTGCTCCCAAATTACAGAATAAACCATGGAAAAAGGGGAAATTATTTCTCTATTTATCTCAAAGGAGCTTTGGTTAAAATACCAATGTGCATCTTAAGCACTTCTTCATTTATGCCCAGCGAATGTTGTGTTTCACACTGACTAAACCCACTCCAAGATTAATTTTCATTAAAAAAAAAAAAATTTAATGTTTGATACTTAACTGATTGGCATCCGAGCCATATTCCAGCAGCACAGCCACTATTTTACCCAGCCCCAGCAGCGCAGCAGTGAACAGACAGGTTTGGCCCATGGAATTCACAGCATCCACGAAAATTCCTGCAAGGAAATCGAAGATTTTGAGGTGGTGCTTGTGTTAATAGGAGCTGGTGGTTCATCACCTCTGAGCTGCTGCAGGTAAGAAAATCCAGCAGGAGGAATTGAGGGGGAAGAAAAAGGGCAAATGAATTAGTAAGGACTTATATGTACTGTTTAAATTAGAGAGATGGATATATAAGTATATATATACGTGAAAATACATATATACATGTATAATATATATATATACACACAAATATATATGTAATATGTACGGATATATAGAATTATATATAATACATATAACATGTATATAATACATATGCATATATAAATATATACATATATGTATGTAAATATATAATATATACGGATATATATGTATCCATCATCTATGTATCCATATCTATCCATCATATAAGCACACACGATGGATATATAAGCAGAGATGGATGAGCACACATGAGGAGGACACAATTAATAAATGAGTAAATGATTCTTTAGTAATTGGTCAGAGCACGGTGCTGGTAACACCAAGGTCACCGGTTTGATCCCTCATGGGCCATTTGCTTGAGAGATGAACTCTGTGATGCTTGTAGGGCCTTTTCCAGCCAGAACTCTCTGTGATTTCCAGTATTTGGTTCATTTTGTTCAAATTAATTAATTCCGATCTGGAATTAAGTATCAGCCGGGAAGGCGATGAGCACGAATGTGAGAATAATGGGTATATTATTGGA
>VZSR01002145.1:2670991-2788468 GCA_013398615.1 Brachypodius melanocephalos | reverse complement strand
CGCCGGTGCCCCGCGGAACGGCCTCGCGTGGCGTCTTGCGGGCCACGCCCCCTTGATCTGCATATTCTGCCCCTACTGGCCAATCAGATGCGCCCGCAGGGAAGCGCCGGCCCCGCCCTGGGAACCCGCAGTTCTGGATCTGTACAACGCAGAGATCCATGATCCTAAAACCGAAACAAAACTGCACCGAGTATTTGGTTTAATGTACAAAATCTGTTCCTATGTGGCTGCAGATCTGGTTGTCAAAATGCTTAAGGTCTAAATCGTACCTTAAGCATTTGGTAATCCAAAATAAAACCCTATTTAAAAAGAATATTCCTACAGCTGACTTGCAGAATTTTAGCTTTACAATGCCTCAATCATGTCCTTATGAGCACTTTACCAATATAAAATTACCTTTCTTTTCAATTAACTTATTTTAATACATTTTTTGATTTGAGAACTATTCCCACTTAATGGAAAAGGTCAGTTATAAATCATTTTGTTCATATATTTCACTCAGAAAGCTGGATTCTACAAGCAGTATACTATTTTTTACCGTAAATAAAAGAATACAGGAAAAACTAAATCTTTTCTTCCGGCACTTGTCTAAACTTATCCTTTACCTTTTTTCAGAAGCTTCTTCACTTTCACATAGTTCCCTTCCCTGACATACTCATGCAGGTCAGCTTCCAGGGAGTCTCCTTTTATACTTCCAAGCTTGACAGGGCATGGAAATGGGGGAAGGATGGGATGAGCCATCTTCCTTCCTGAGCAGAACTGGGAAAAGGTAGGAAATGTCATCAAGCTGCAAAGCACCTCAGCATAAAGAACTTATTTCTGACTTCAGAACTTGCAGTAGCCTAAAGTTACGTCTGCTTCCTGCAGAAATATCCAGAGATGGAAGAGGGAAACAGCCCCCTGCCCTTCCTAACAGTGCCCTCTCGGACCGGCCGGTGCCGGGAGCACAGCAAGAACAGGCGAGGGGACAACCGGGAGATCACAGAACCTGCCAGGATCAGCGGCCTCTCGGCGGGCACACAGGCGGGACACATCCAGCGGTATTCCCGGGTAGGGAATTCCCGCTCCAGCCCTTTCCCGGAGCCCAGGGACACTCGCGGCCCACGAGGATCCGCTCACCCGCCACTCGAACGGACCCGACACGCGGGAACCGCTCCGCGCACGCGCACCCGCAGCGCCCCAGGTTCGCGCCAGGGTGGGGCAAGGGCGGGGCCAGACCGTGAGGGGCGGGGTCTGTGGGCGGGGCCGGGAGCGATCACCGCGCGCTGGGCGTGTCCGGAGCGTGTCCGGAGCGTGTCCGAGACGTGTCCGAGGCGTGTCCGGAGCGATCCGGGCCGAGCCCGGTGCCGGTGCGTCCCGGTGGCGGTGCCACCATGCAGCGGGAGGTGGGCACGCTGCCGCTGGCCCCCGCCCTGCGCGCACGCCTGGCAGCCGCCGGCTTCCAGACGGCGCAGGAGCTGCTGGACACCGGCCCCTGCGGCCTGAGCAAAGGTACCGGCGGCCTTGGGCCCCGCGGGGCCACCCCGCGATCTTCCGGGCCCTTCCCCCTTCCCCGTCCCGGCCTCCCCAGCGAGGCCTCCGGAAAATGGGCGCAGTGAATAATTTTTAAAACAGAGGATTCTGGTAAAAGATCAGCTGACACTGATGGATGTAAATAGGATGCAGGAAAACGAAAGGATTCTGTTAGGCTCATCCCTCCTCTTCCCCCAGCTTCCTTCCTCTGTTTACTATGTGATTTAAACAAAATAACCCTATTTGAAGTTAGAAAATTGCCTTTTTCAAGGTGATGGTAGTGGTTCCTCCCTGTGACGGTGGGGAGGCCCTGGCACAGGGTGCCCAGACAAGCTGTGGCTGCCCCATCCCTGCAAGTGTCCAAGGCCAGGTTGGACAGATTTTGGAGCAGCCTGGGATAGTGGAAGGTATCCTGCCCATGGCAGGGCTGGAACTGGGTGGTCTTTACAGCCCCTTCCAACCCAAACCAGTCTGGGGTTTTGATTATCAATAGTTATATTACCTGTGGCAATAATAGTTTGAAAATCACATCATTAGTGCCAGGTCTGTGTGCATGTTGTCCTGAGAGGGTGAACATGGATCATTTGGTGTCGTGCTGTGGAATCAGTCACTGTATATAAAGTAAAGGTGATGTTTTGTGGTTTTGGCTTCTCTAGAAGTTGGAATCTCCAGGGAAGAGGCGCTGGAAGCACTGCAGGTGGTGAGGCAGGAATGCCATGGGGATGCAGCAAGGACGGCTGGGCGATCAGGTGCCACCAGGAAGTGCACAGCCCTGGAGCTTCTGGAAGAAGAGCAAACCCAGGGCTTCATCATCACCTTCTGTTCAGCACTGGACAACATCCTGGGAGGCGGAGTGCAGCTGACAAAAATCACCGAGATCTGCGGAGCACCCGGTGTTGGCAAAACACAGCTGTGGTATTTCATTGTCCCGTGCCTTGTGTGCAACCAAGAATCACTTTTTGTTTAACTCAACTTCTCCTTGTCGTGGCTGCAATCTCTGCTTCTTCTCCAGCATTAGAAATATAATAATGGTTGTGCTGCTCCCTATCCCATGTATTCCTCAGCAGGGACATCACTGCAGGAGTGAGCTGGGACAGCTCTGAGATGCAAATATTGATCTCTGTTTCTGTTTCCCATGGCAGCATGCAGCTGGCAGTGGATGTCCAGATCCCGGAGTGCTTTGGGGGCGTTGCTGGAGAAGCTGTGTTCATTGACACTGAGGGAAGTTTTATGGTGGACAGAGTGGTGGACATTGCAGCTGCCTGTGTGCAGCACTGCCACCTCATTGCTGAGGCTCAGCAAGAAGAGGGTACGTTGCTAAGTTATTTCTTTCTGGAGGAGGCAAGGAAGGAGTGAAACAAGTGTCTCGTAGGCTGCAGTGTTACTTTTGGAGTATGCTGACAGCTTTTTATTTCCACCTGTGTGTATCGAACCCTGAACTACATCTGTGTCTGGAGCAAACTGAGCTGGGCTACTTCAAAAAGAATTATTTTTCTACACGGTGATTTTGTGGACATTATGATCTTGGGGGTTTTAGGTGTCATGTGAGGTTTTGATGTTTGCCCTTCTTCCTTTCCTCTTTTTTTTTTCTTCCTTCCAATTTTTTGGCACCTTAATGATCATATTTGCAGCACGTTATTGATCATATTTGCACCTGTTGAGCAAAACTGAGTGTTTTGTTTGAAAACACAGGAACAGGTGGGGGAAGAAAAGAGGAACAGCAGAATTCTATGAGGCACTGTTGCTGCTGAAGGCCCACAGAGTAAAACCATAGCTGGAATTCAGCTTCTCCATGAAGTCAGTATAGCCAGGCTGCTTTTAATAAGAGTTTTATTCTCTAAGTCATCAGTCTCTTGGGCATAAGGACACAACTTTTGTGTTACTCATGGAGAATTTATGCACCAAACTTCTGTTTGATCTGAGGTAAAAAGACACTGTATTAAATGAGTTACTGCCTGTATATTAAAACAAGGGATGATTAATAGTCCCTGCTGTCCTCTGGTAGTGTTCTGGCTTGAAAATGATTTACTGGAGAAGTTCTTACTTCAGAAATAAATTTTTCATTGTTGGAGGCCTCCCTTGGAGGCTCCGGTGTGTCTGTGTGCAAGTGCTGGGATAGCATCTGCTCACCACCTTCCTGACTTTCAAGCCAGATGGAAAATATGTTTCCACACTCCTTACCTTGCCTGTTCTGTTTCTGGGGGCTTTGCTGTTGCTATGAGTGGAGGGCAGGGTTTGGTGGGATGATGAAAGTAACAATATGCTCGTACAGACTTCTGACTCATTTACTCATCTGTTTGTTTTGTTCTCAGATCTCAGGAAAGCTTTGGAGACTTTCTCTCTGGAAAATATCCTCTCTCACATCTATTACTTCCGTTGTCGTGACTACACGGAGCTGCTGGCCCAGGTCTACCTCCTGCCAGAATTCCTGTCAGAGCATTCCAAGGTGAGGGTTGTTGCAGGTTTGTCAGGAGGTGTCACTCATCTTTCACGCTGAAGATTTTTTGTCTGCTGTAGTAACGGGAGTAAACACCTTGGTACCTCGTCAGCTTGGCAGTAAAATATTGGCTGATAGCAGAGTACAAATGTAAAAGCCTTCTGCTTGTTTGCCTTTTCGTTCCCATCCCAATTACTCTCAAGAGTAATTTGCTTTTGCCATCCTCCTGGATTTCCACTCTGAGCTGAGGACACTGGGTCTGTGCTGCCACATGTTCCATTTCTGTGAGCACTGAGCTCTGAGTCAGCACAGAACTGCTCCACACAAGAGCCCCAGAGCCAGGGGGTTTGTGGTGACCATGAGGGTGGCATCAGAAAGGCTTGATGCCACTTTTTTTTGCCCTAAAAGACCACAGAGGACCAGAAATACACCATCCAAGTGACTCTTCTCCTTCTTTTCAGTGCATCTTCTGTTGCTACAAGCAACCAGAGCCTGCAGCTTGACTCTTGGGTGGACTGCAGCCAGAAAGTTTCTTAGTACCTAATGTCTTAGAGAAATGCCATTGTAAGGCAGATTTCACCACCTCCCCTCCAGATTTCTGGGTTCTGCACTGCAGATCACTCCCTGTCAGGATCTGGGAAATACGACTGTGCCGCCTTCTATCAGAGCACAAATCAGTGTTGGATTAGAATGTCTTTTGCATACATTCCACTTTTTTTTTTTTTCATTTGTGGGAGCTGTTGTGCTCTTGAAAACACAGATGGGAGCCTCACTTTTGCTCGGTGTAGTCTGGTATTTCCCTTTCCCTGCCAGGTACTAACAGTGCCCTGTTGTGTTTGCTCTTGTGGAAAGTACATGGCTTCATTAGCACAGTTCCACTGGGCTGCAGCTCCCTGGAGCCATCTGTGCTGATTATCTGGGCTTGGCCTGCATCCTGAAGTGCTGAAGGTTGCAGGAGAACCACAAGACCTTCTGCTGATTCCTTGGACAGGCTAGAAGTGACTTGACAGATTGCTCATTGCACTCCAGCTCTCATTAAAATTAGTCTGATCCCTCTGGAGCCGAGTCTGGGAGCACAGGAAGCCTCCAGATTGTAAGGTTTTAGGAGACAGAAAAAGTTGTAGAGGTTTAGAGACAAGAAAGATGCAGAGTTAGAGATCCAAATGTGCCATTTGGAAATATGAATCAGTTTGAGATCTTGTTAATAATATGAGAAAGACTGCTAGAAAATATTCTTGGTGTAAAAAACCTAATTCTTTAAGGTCTGCTAGACCCAAGCTGGGAGGGACAAGGCAGGTGTTACTAAGTTCTCTTTACACTTTAAATACTTTAAGTTTTTCTGCTGTCTGGTAGAAATTTAAATTTATATAACCATGTATACATTCCTGTCTAGCATGAGTCATGTTTATGCTGTTAAACTGATTGTTCTTAAAGAAATGATACATGAGGAGGATGTACCAGACTCGTGGAAAAGAATTTGTAGGAAAGAGAGAACATGAGAATATGATGAATGTGTTCTTTTAATCCCAACTATTTAATCTTCTTTTGCAAATGAGAGTTGGTTTTGGTTTTTTGTTTTTTTTTCAGTTGGAGGCCCAGGACCATTTCACAGTGAGGTCTGTGCAGGCTTCTCTGTTCCAGTCATAAAGAGACTTCCCAGTAATGAGTTAAATCAGTAATGCAGAAAATCAGGATTTTTGTGTTGTTTCCACTTTGTCATCTTGTGCAGTAATGCAAGAACTTGTAGACACCAAGGATTTGAGTAACATCTAAACATGCAGGCACTGTAAGACCATCCATCTCCCTCCTGAATTTCAGACTTGGGTCATCAAAACAGCCACAACAAATGAAGTTAGAATAAATCAAACTCCCAGACTAATGTTTATACAGTGTCTTGAGGGTGATGAGCCAGCAGCTGCAGCGTGCTCTGACTTCAGCTAATGATTGCTACAAAAGAAATAATTCAGCAAAGCAAACATCTTGAGGCAAGATAGATCCTCAGCTCCAGTGCAGTGTGCCTGGAATATCTTTAGGCATCTGTTAAACTGTGTTTCCAAATCACATCACTGATAACAGCTGAGTTATCTCAGCAGTGGCTCCAGAGAGCCTGAATCCTGATTTCGATTTGGATTTAATTGTTGAGGGAGAAGGTGAATTAATTGCTGTTTGTGGAGAGTTGACTGAAGTACAGTTCTGCTGTTTAATGATTATCTTCTGCAGCTTCTCCTCTGCAAGGCTTTAAGTCCAGCTTTGCCAGTCGCGTTCACCTAAGGATGAAACAAAACATCCCAGCGCACTTAAAAAACAGCTCTTGCTGCTTTTTGTCATTTTTTTATGGGATGATAATGGCAGTTTTTTTATCTTTTCTCCTGTGTTTAGGTCCGGCTGGTGGTGATTGATGGAATTGCCTTTCCCTTTCGCCACGACTTTGAGGACCTGTCCCTGCGCACGAGGCTGCTGAACGGGCTGGCCCAGCAGCTCATCATCATAGCCAACGACCACAGATCAGCTGTAAGGCCAGGCCAGGCTTCAAGCCCAAAATATGCTACTTTTGTTCCACAAAAACTTAAGGAAATGTGATTTGTTCTTGTCTCTAAATAGCAAAATGAAACTGGTGTAATGCTCTCTGCATTCACTCTGGCTAGTTTAGTTGGTAAATATAGAGGGATCACAAAGGCAAAACACCTAAAAGGTGGGAAATTCCTAGACTTGCCAAAATAAGTAAAATTTGCATCAACAGCATCCTGTGGATCTTAATTAAGTGGTAGCATGGCATTTCTAATGCTGTTTGCCATCATCTCCAGTGATTTGGTTGAACAAGGAATGCTCCTCTGATGACTTTACCTACAAAAAGACCTGGGAGCATTCAGCAGTTCCAACACAACTTTCCACTCTCTGTTTAAAAATTAACTATGGTTTTAGCGTTCCTGGGGAGGAAAACCACTTTGTCTGCTGGATTGGCCTTCTCTTCTGGCATCCATGGAAACCCAGAGCCTCCTTCCTGGGCATTGTTTGTACGTCACTGGCGGTCTGGAGGCAGCAGCCCCGCAGCCAGCAGATGGCACTGGGAAGCTGCAGCTGTTCCAGAAGTTGTTTTGGAAGTCTCTGGCAGCTCAGAGAAGCATTGTTCGGGAATTGGAGCTTCCCCAGCCCTCAAAATGGTGCTTGTGGCTCTAACAGTGCCCAGGTGACTTGTGACCTTGTCACCCACAACTCTCTGGCGCAGTTGGGTTTTGTTCCGAGCTGCTAAAAATAAAACTCCTCTTGTGCTTCCTGTGGGAGCTGTGGGAAGGGAAGAGCCCAGCATTCCCAAAGTGTCATGACAGGAGCTGTGGAGCTCCTTCCTGCTGCTCTGGGCACCAGGGAGATGATGTTACAGAGTCTGCACAGCCTCAGGTTTCCTGAGTGCTTTCCTCCACAGTTTGGTACCTGGTGACCTTGAACAGCAGCTGCTGTCATTGGACAGTGTTTTCCTTTGGTCAAGGATAAAACATATAGATCATTTCTTCTCAACCAGGGAGCAGGTTAGTACGAAGTTGCTAAATAAACTCTTGCTAAAGGAATCAGAGCTTCAGGAATGGTTTTGCTTGGATTGGCCCTGTTGTTAGTGGTGTCTGAGTTAGTTCCATGAGCTGTGAGCAGGCTAAATCCAGCCTGCATGCCAGGGATTGCTTGTCAGGCAGCTCTGGATGCTCTAATATGGTAGGAAGTCAGATCCTAAAGCTGAACTCACAGTGAGGATGCCCAGCCCTTCTCCAGCAGGGAGGTGAGGAGGCTACCTGGGGCTGTTACCACGCACTTGTGATGAGTTACTTCTCTAAAATGTGCAATATCTGTGCTGGGCTCTCAGCTGTGTGAGTGTTTAGGGTGTGCTCAGTGGAACTGTTTGCACTCACACACTTTTCTGAACTGCTCCAGCAAGAATCCTCTGAGCTTGTCAAACAATGGAACTCTCTAGGGTCTTAGATGGGTACAATTTTTCATTTTTAATGAACTTTGTCATTAATATTCCTGGCTCTTCTCTGTCTCATCCACCCCCACTTCTACCAGGGATCTAACCTAGACTGTCTGTGAGCCTCCCACAAGTGATTGGGGCTGCGAAAACACTCCCCCACTCTGTCTGTTCACTTCCATTCTGCTTTGTGTTGTACCCACTTGTGCATTTTTAGACTACAAGGCACAGAGATTCAGTTAATCACCAGGCTAATGCCCATTGTGAGCACCACCACCAAGTTCATTTACTCCAGGGACTGAGAGCTGGCTCTTCATGGAGGGCCAGTGCAAGTCACCTGGAGCTAAACACAGATCCAAACAGCATTTAGGACAAATGTTGTGGGATAAATAAGTTGTGTGGAGCTTGCCTCCCTTGGGGAGGGAGAAATTGAGATTTCTTTAAAGTCTTGAATGAAAGAAATCTGCCATTCAAACCTAAAATACAATTTGCAGGGTTCTCTTGATTTGTTTTGAAAAGATGAGGCACCTTTACAGTTTTTCCCCATCACAGTTGCCATGAGTTTTGGCTGGGTAACTGTTTTATCAGTAAAAGCTTTTTTGAAAATTCCCTCTCTTCCCTCCCACCAATAAGCTGATTTCCAGGAGCTTTACTTATTTCTTTGCTTCTCCTTCCTCTTTCAGGTAGTTCTGACAAACCAAATGACAACAAGGATTGGACAAAGCCAATCCACATTGGTACCTGCTTTAGGTAAGTCTTTATCTTTGAGATGAAAATTGATATATGAGTTCCTTTCCTTTGGTTTTATGTACAGAGAAAAATCATCCAAAAAATGTACCTGGGAGCAGTAAACCTTTGGCAGGGACATGGTGAGGAGAAGGTTAAATCACTCAAAAAAGAACCCAGCTTAATGGTTCCATACCCCAAACTAAGCTGCAATTTCTTAAATTCCCCGAGACCCATTCACTGCCTCTCCCCAACAGTTTAAATTGTTTATTTTCCCATTACCCTTGAACATGTCCCATTAATTATTTGCAAAGGCATTTCATATTTGCTGTATCACTGGAATTCTCTGCAGTTATGATGTAGAGGGAGGTTCTGTGTGGGATCCTCAGGCACAGCCTGCCCTGAGCCAGGTTAAAGATTTTTTTTTTCCAGGCTGCTCAATTTTGCCCTGTAATGAGCAGATACCTCATCCATGCCTTTCTGCTGCAGTCACAGGGGAGAATGAAACTGTTCTGAAGTGGAGATTTCTACAAATTAAAGAAAAGTTCAGCATTTAAATCTTATTTCAGGCTGTAGCTTTGCATTATTTTATGATTCACTTAAAGGCCACAAATTTCTTCAGTTTCTGTGAGCTAAATAATGACTCCCTTGCTCTGGAGAGGAGAGAGAAGGGGGCAGTACAAAGGCAAAGATATTCCCAGATTCTGTACAGGCACCAAACCATTTGGCAGAGATATGGGGTAAAATGAACAAACACAGCCCATCTCCTGCAGGAATGTGAAGAACTTGCAATTTGGAGCTGTGCAGGCAGACCCAGCTCCCAGGATCTGACCCTTTTTGTCAGTTTTGCCTCTTGCTCTCTGATGGATTATTTTTGGCAGCCTTTCTGGCTACAAACTCAATTAAAGCTAATAGAGTCTGTCTTTTTTTACTGGCCAGCATTGTTTGGGAGCTGTTGTGTTTATTGAGTCATGGGGACAGTAAAGAATGTGAAGACATTCAGGGGAGGTTATAATGCCCAGATATCCTGCCTTGCCTCATGCATATTTCCTTTCACAAACAATTAATTTGACATGACCTCCTGTGGAGCTGACTGTGACTCTCCCCAGTGTGTGTGACTGCAGTATTGTTAAACTGAGCAGTGTGAACTCTTCCAAAAATGCAACTTGGTACCACTTGGGAAAATATTTAACCCAGTGGTTTTGATGGCCTCTTCTGAAGAGATGGTGTTTCAAAAGTCTCATCATAAAAGCTAAAGAACCTCCCACTCCTTCATGGTTTGGTGTAGCCAAAGAAACTGTTGAGCATTTTACCCCCAGGTAAAATCACTAAATTGGGTTTTTCCCCCATTGATTGGTAAGCCTGAGAAACAGCTTTTTCATGAAGGCATTAAACTCTTATACAGCTCCTGAGCAGAAGGGAAGATCTTAATTATGAGGAAAGGGAAAAAAAAGGAAGAAAAAAGCACAGATGCTGCAAGGTATTAAGTCAGGAGCTTTGTGAAGGGGACGGCTTTCTTTCCCACTAGTGATAGCTAAGCTGGGTGTTCCTAGACATTTCTACTAAATATATTTAGAAAGGAGGTCAAATATTAATCTGCAGACAGTTCAACTCAGAAATATCTCATTTTACAGTAGCATTTTTCACTCATATTCAATGCAGTTGGAAATGTGCTGGTGTGGAATTTGTAGCCATTGTAAAAAGTGTTTTGATCTCTGCCTCAGAGCCATTTCTGAGAGCCAAAATCTTTAATCCCAACTCAGATATAGTGGAGTAAGGTCTGGCAAGATGCCCAGAGGGTCTAGGTCTTCATTACAGTGGGATAATTTTTCTTTTTCCCTTCTCTGTGCTCTAATAAATAGAAGAGCACAGGGGGCAGGAGGGGCTGGGGATGTGGGGCAGACCAGGGAGGGCTGGACAGGAAAGAGCAGGTGGACAGGGGAGACTTGACTGGTTTAAAATGCAATCCATCTTTGGGCTGCTGACAGGGATAAACAGAGGAAAGAGCACCCAATAAAGATGTCTGTGCATTGACTTGTGGTCAGGTGTGAGCTGAAACAATGGGACTGAGCCCCTGGAGCAGGATAAAAATCCAAACTTCCTTCTCTCTTTCCACCATGCCTCCCTGCGCCTTGCTTTTGGTTGTGTTATTTTGCATTTTGCTGTCAGAAGCAGAAAACTGCTTCAGGGGCCCTTAATACTTTAATAATCGTTGACTTTCTCCCAAAGCTGGTATCCCAAAGGGACTGATGTTTGCTCATAATTATGCCTGAGAGACAGAATATCGCAGTTCTGAAGTAGGATTTAGACCTCCTCACCAGACTTCTTCAGTAGTAATTAGGCAAATCTCCTCTTCAAGCTGCCTCTGTTCTCAAGACTAATCTAGTACCTGTCCTTTATTAGGCACCCATGAATTTTTTCTACAAATATGGAAGTATTGCATCAAGATTTCCATAAATCTTGGACTACAGAGGTTATTCCTTATCCTGGTGTATTTATTGTGAAATCCTTGCAAGTATGAAAATGGTGTGATGCATCGCTGCAAGAAAGGCATATTTTGTTTTAACCATGGAGGGTTTTTGAAGATGAATTTCATTTCAGCTTGCTGCTGGTGGTAGTGTGAGAGATAATGATCTGTCACTTTGTGTTCCTCAGGAGAAAGCTGGGGACACGCTGCCACCGTCCGTTTAATCTTCCACTGGGACAACAGTCAGAGGTGAGGGAAAATGTGAGGGAAATCCATACAAATACAAGCATGGCACTGGAGAATCTCTCAAACTGGCCATGGGGACCAAGCAGGGGTTTGAATTTGCCTCCTGGCCTTGCTCTGCCACATCCCAGCTTCCCGAAGGTCAGGAATTTTCTCGTTCAGGCTGGGACAGTGTGGGCTGAACTCCTCCTCCCCACCGTGGTGGGTTCTTCCTGACAGGATGCCATGGTTTATAGAAGTGTAACACCCTGATGGCAGTTGTTCACACACAAGGATTTAGGATCTTGTGGCTGAGTAGAAAATTTCTTTTACTGTCTGCATTTTTCAAGATAGAGTTGGGGCTTTTTTTAAACAAAACTCATTTTAATGAGAATTTTTGCCATAGACTCAGTGCAAGTATTGAGCTGGTGGGTTATGAGGTGATTTTTATGTCTGAAGAGGTGCAATTTCAACAGTCTCATTATAAAGAAACTCCCACTCCTCCATGGAGGTTGTAGCCACTATAATTTGTTTGAAAATATTTTTTTTGTTTCAACGTTTTCATCCCCAGTCAGTCCAAAGCCAGAGATGCCAAAGAAAGCTTTAGAGCCACCTAGCCAGTGACCCTCAGGACAGCCTGAGCTTCAGGGGTTGAACCTTCTAAAAACAGTGTGAAATTCTGTTTGTTGCAATGAGATCTCCTCTGTTTCCTGGTTCTTTTCCCCCCTCTTTATATTGCAAGGTCATTTCTCTTTCCTGTCCTGTATATAATATCACCATGCAGCAGCTTGAGATTAAGGAGCCGTGCTGCAATTCCCTAATCTTGTGCAAACAGTGAGCAAAAATGCTGCTGGAATGTTGTTGGGCAGAGTTTTGCTTGTTGAATTTGAAAGAAAAAATGCAGTGACACTTTCTTGTGGAGTTTTGTTTTTAAATCCTAAGTCTGAAGGCAATGCAGGATGATTACAGCAGGCTGTTTAATTTGGAATTAAATTAACATCACTGATTAGTTAACAGTCTTTTTAGGACAAGTTGCATCAACATAATGATTGCAGAGTGAACAAAAGTTAATTTTATATATGAAAAGAACTTTTTTTTCTTCTGCAACAGAGCTAGGAAGGCTACAGATAGAAGTTGCAGAAAACAAGCCAAGGAGAGAGAAACCTGGCTTATTTAGTGATGTAAATCTGCAGCTAAAGAGGAGTGGGGCCTGCAGAAACAGCACTTCTGGACACAACTGTAAAAGCAGAAATAGCCCAATGCTATCTTATTTTTGCATAGGCTGCCTATAGCTGATGATCCATTGTGGCTTTGTTGGTTTTATATCAGGTTACTGAGGCACAAAGATCGTTTGAGGATCCATTTGCCTTTTCTAAAATATTTTTAAATGTGCTTTGGCCAACTCTGATCCCTGTTTCCTCCTTTCTCTCTACTACTGAAAATGTCAGAGCTTAATTCTAAGGGTTCTCTTTGCTGGGAGGAAAGACTCTGTTGAGTCAGAGGTTCCAGCTGAGCTCTTGTGAAAGCCTGGCTTCTGCAGCTCCAGATTTGGGCAATTTTGTCAAGTATAACCCAGCATTTGAGTGTTCTGAGGAATTCCCTATGTAGCTAACATGAAGTGGCAGCGTTCCTCAGGCTGTAATTACGTGCTCTCTAATAGAATGGCACCTCAGGGAGGAAAAAACCCCCCGAAAATAATTAACAGGATTTTTGGCAGGGTGTCTCGCTCCAGAGAGCAGAACACTTTCTAGATTGGCTTATGTAAGTGTGAGTTTTGGGGAGGTGGGCATGGTGCAGCCCTGACAAGGGTTGAAAACCCCTCTCCTTTTGAGCTGCTTTGCAATTTTCTCTCTGTATTATGCAAGCATTTACTGTAGAACGCAAATCCAGGTGTACTGCTTAGAGTCTAAATGCAGCAAATCAGGGAAGTGTCAGAGGAGAAGTAAAAGGGAAACTATTTTCTCAAGGTTGTGCTGTGTGTCAGTGGCAAGGGCAGGCTTAGAAATAGAACATCTCCAGCCTCTGGGTTATATTGACAGGCTTGTGAAATCTCTGGGAAAAGCCTCCCTAGAAGTACTGGAATTCTTGAAGGTCTCTCCCAGCTTTGAGAGGTCAAAGAACAAGTGATTAATGGAGTAGGGAAGAGTTGTGCTCAAAACCTTTTTTGTTTGCATTTTAAAAAAGTGACATTTGGAATTAATTCATGATGAATACTGTTCCAAAAATGTCATCAAATACTGTGATGAAACAAGGCTAATTAATCATTCACTCTTTTTAGTAGGTCTAGATTGTGTTTGAGCTGAACAGGTCATGTAAGGATGGGAATCCACAGTTTGAATGACCTATATGAAAATACATCCCTAAGAATTCCACTGGTACTGTAGGAAAACTTGGGTCTGGGCACTGGGCTATTTGGAATTTTTATTACTGTATTAATAAATGATAATTACCTGAGGTTTGTTTTCCCAGGCTGGCCACGTTGTACAAATCACCAAGTCAGAAGGAGTCCACCATAGCCTATCACATCACAGTGAGTATTCCTTTGGGAATGGCATTCACAGGTGGGAGCACACCGCCAGCTGGAAAGGAATTTTCAGACAAATTTGACAATGCTCTTTGCTTTCTTACTGTTGCTTTTCAGCTGTCTTCTGAAGAGAAGCTGGGATATCTCCAGATTTAGGAGTAGTTTGCTTTTTTTCTCTTTAGAAAAGTGACCCAGCATTTTGTCTACTCAAAGTTAAGATACTTTTGATTTCCAGATCAAACTTTCAGGCAGCCTGTCCTCATCTCTTCTGCAGCTGGTGCTGCTTATTTTACCTGCCCCTGATGTTAGCTTTTGTCCTAAGTGCAGTTACCAAGAATGATCTGAGCCCTCATTTTGGGACACCTGAACCATTTTCTCCCTGGTCAAGTGGGGTGTGGTTTCTCAGGTTTGCATCTGTTCCAGCTGAGTTCATCTCTTTAGGATGAGGATGACCAGAATTAAACCTGGAATTCCAGAGGCTTCACCAGTGCTTTGTTCCATAGGTATTTCCCCATCTCTGCTTTATGTGTGGTACAGCCCACGTTGTGTTTATCCTACACCGACCCTACACCCAGCCAATATACAGAGATTTTTCTCTTCTGTCCCTATCATAGAAGGAGCTTCCAGCTTATGGCTGGAGTCCTTGTTCATCCCTAGTTAAATCCTGTGATTATTTCCTATTGTGGAGTGCTTAGATACATATTAATGAGCAGAGATGCTGTCTAAGCTGTATTTAGGTTTAAAAAGACAGCACCACTCAACTCTTCCGTCCTCAAATGTCAGATCCATAGGTACAACTCCATAACTATTTGCTACGTGTCCTCATGGAAACACGTTGCCATAGCATTTTCTGCAGATTTTAATGCTGCCATCAGATGAGATCCTCAAACTTTCAAACGGAAATCAGATCTTTTTCTTCCCCCTACTCCTGAATGTATTCACCTGGACAGAAGAAATACTGCAGATATATACTTTTATAAAGACTAAAAGGAGAAGTCAGACTACGTCCCAAGGTTGTTTGGATCATGTAATGTGAGTCCATTTTTTTCTCAGCTGACAAACAGATGGATTTTTTTCTCAGGCAGTTTAATTGTCTTTTTCTTTCAGTTTTATAAGCACCATAAAACAGCTATGGTCTCTTCTGTGTGCATGCACACTATCTTGAAACAGAGTTGAGACTGCATCAAAGATTAGTTAAAATTTAAGATTATCCCTGTGTTTTTTCCCTTAATCCTCATGAGTGAGCTCTGGGGTTTTTTTATCCCTGTCCTTTCCAGCACACTGGAGTCAGTCACCACTCTGAGGGGGCTGTGGAACTCCTCTCCCATGAAATCCTTGCTTCCAAAGGCTGGTAAGGATTCATTCTTAAATGCACAGTACAGAAATGGAAATTGATTTATGCACAAGGGAGTAAGTAGCTCGGTTGATTCACCTGAATTTCCCAGGAATGTGACCTGATTATTTCATAGTGAAAGACAGAAACTCAGGATCTAAATCCAGGTAGGAATTGTGTTTTCCTGAACTGTGGAGGGTCTGCCAGGCCAGCAATGGGAGCACTGCTCAGGTAATAAACACATCTACCCTTGCCAGTCTTAATGCTGAGGGTGTAAATCCAGGGGCCATTAAGGAACAATTCAAAATGACAGAAGACTCAGCTTTGTCCTTGGTTCCAGCAGCCACATCCTCACCATCTGAAACCCACGACCAAACCTCACAAATATACATAAAAATCGTGCATTTTCAAGGTGCCTGCCTGGAACCAAGTGCAAGACATCCATCCTGGGCAGCCTGCTTTATGTTCTGGCCCTTAGAACTCTTGGAATGCTTTCACTGGGAGTCAGCATTCTGGATTAAGTGGATACTTGGCTACAGATCCACCTTTGTGCCTCAGGGAAATGGCAGAGATTAGATGCAGTGAAACATTAAACTTGAAGATTCCCCATTATGCTCTTTAGAGTAACACTTGAGTTGCTTATAAATAGCAGAGGGGCTGCACAGATCCTGCCCTTGTAGCATCTCTTGCTGTTTGTTCCTTTAAAAAGCCCGGGTTGGGTGAGGTGAGGCATTCAGAAATAGAAATACAGAGATGGGAGATTTAGACAAGGCATTTTGCTGGGGTTTGGGATTGATCTTGGTGTGGGACACGCTGGCATTTGGGCAGAGTCACGTCTGGTGGTAATTCTGCTTGCTTTCCTCACACTGCACCAACCCAAAATGTCAGCATTCCTTAAATGCTCTTGTCCCCACATTGTCTCTACCTGAGCATTTCTGATCAGCAAAGCAATTTTGTGTTCTGATTAATGCCTTTTCCTCACTAAGTCTGAGCTGAGAGTCTTCACTGAGCTGTCAGCAGTGCTCTCTGCACAGCATTTGTCTGGAGATGGGAATTCAGAGAATTGCAGGCTTCACACAACATCTCATCATCTCCATCTGCATCCATGACATGTTTAACTAACTGACTTCGAGATCTTTCGTATTTTAAAATGGTTAAAAATTAAATTGTGAGCTACAGTAACAGAAAATATGAGTAGTACTAGGCCAGATAGATCACTTCAAGCACTCTCCTGTGTAGCAGCATGTAGTTTTCACTTCTACATTTAGTTTTTGGCAGTCAAAGGTTTTCATCCCATTGTGTCCCATAAATTACTATGCTGGAACAGTCTTTGCAGTCTAGAGACAAATTCAGCTCTGCTGTTCTCTTACAATGTCTCATTGATGTTTTCAGTTCATTAAGTAGGTACATGGAACAAAAATATCCTAGGTTGTAGAAATTCACAGTTTTGTTTCTGAAAATGACTGAGGCAATTAATCCAGTCATCTCCTTGCTTCTGTGGGAGCTGATGGATTTGTCTTTTGATTTATTTAAATAGGCAACATAAGTTAATTTACAGAGAAGCAGTTTTTCATAGCCATAGGGGTGATAAACAGCAAAATGAAAGTGATAGCCTGGTTGGTGAAAATAAAATATCTATAAAAAACAGAATGAGCAGACATTAGTTGGCACATGTGTTGTAAAGTTTGCAGTGCTGAGCTTAACCTGGTCTATAAACATTCTGTGGCTGCTCATCCCAAATAAATGGCAGCATGATCCCTCATTCTGATCTTCTGGGAACTGGTTACTCATGCTTTCTATCCCTACAAGCCTTAGCACATGATTTTCCTTCCATCTTCCAGTCCCATGGCTTCCGAGATGTGCAGCCTCCAGCTGTCACTCAGAGCTCAGGAGGGACTGAGCTGAACCCTCGGAAACGGCCACGGACAGAGGAGGAGAAGCAACAGTGATTCCAAAGTGGGATTGTAAAAACCTGCAGGAGAGCAGTGGCAGAGTGAAGGTGCAGCCAAAGGCAGCCTGAGAGACTCTCAACTTCAGTTCCTGCTCAGGACTTGATTTTAACGTTAAGACTGCAATGTGCAAATTTCTGTGGCAGAAAATTCCTTTTTGTGTGGAATTATTGTACTTTTATAATAAAAATCTATGTTTTCTATAACAAGCAGCTTCAGCTTTGGGGTTGGGGCTTTTTTGGTTTGGTTTTTTTGGGGGAGGGGAGGTATGGGGGCTACAACTCCATCTTTTCACACTGGGTAAAAAGACAATGAAATGAGAGCCTGTAGCACAGCACATTTAATGACAGGCATGTGGATCAGTCATCTGGCTTTGTGTGTACCTGAATTTTAAGGAGGTTGGATGCAGCATTGTGCTCACCACAGGCTCAGAGCAGGACACAGGCAGTGGATGCTGGAAGAGAAATGCAGCTTTCAGTGCTCCACCAGAGTGGGGCTTTAGCCCTCACCTGCCGCAAAGTCCTTGGTCAAGGACAACCAAAGCTCTGCTTTGAACTTCTCATTTATCCTGTGGTGGCAACAACAGAGAGGAAAGGCTGGATCTGAAGGACAAAGGATTTAATCCAGCACGATAATTTTATGTTCCTGTCTCAGTAAGTGAGAATATTTTACCTTGGCTCAGGCTTGAACCAAGCTGCTGCTTAGCCCTGTCTTCCACGTTCTTCATTTCATTTCTTGCTGTAATCAGGATCTCTTTTGTTCGTGGCTGTAATAAAGAGGAAAGCCAGATTTAGGCACCAGCAGTATCAGCAGCTCCAGAGTAAACCCAGAGAATGAATGTACACTGAAAGCACAGCAGCTTTTTGTCCTCTTTTTATTAAGAGAAAACAAATCAAGGAGATTATTAGAGGAGAAGAAAGGTGCTGCACTGCAAAATAGTAATTACTTCAATTATGAGAAGTGTTTGTACACATGCACAGAGATGACCCCTTTTGGCAGAGCACTCGGTAACGTTAGAGCTGAGGAAACTCAGCCAGCAGCTAAATGGAGAATTCAAGTTGTGGGAGTCACTATCCTAAATTTTTTATTTAGTATACAAACTGACTTTGCCTTGAAGTGAAATTCAGTGCTGAATCTGAGTCATAAAGTCTCCCAATTCAAGAAAGACTGCAAAAAAAAAAAAAAAAAGGGAAAAAAGAAAAAAAAAAGGCAGTGGGTTTTGCATCATTATAGGGTTTAGGTAAAAATTACATAATAAAATATTAAAGGGAAAAGTCTTGAGTTGCCATGCAGCAAAATCGGGCTGTGTCAAAATTTAAAAACTGTGAGTCAGGGAGAAGGTCTGAAGCAAGCAGCATGACATAGGGGCAGGGAGGCAGCGGGATCTGTGACTCAGACAAACATTTCAATGCAGGAGACACAGGCAAACAAAAGGATCCTACCGCATGTGATGTCAGCAAGCAAACGCTCCCGTTTGGGAATAAAGGCGTCCTACGTATTGCAGCGCAGGAGGAGGGGGGAAGCTGGCACCGAGCTCTTGCCGACGTAGCCACGAGGAAAACCATCCATTAGGGATGTTGGAGCGATATTTTCAGGAGCTCTCCTGGTTCCTGGTGATAGCTGCTATCTAAGGGTTTTGGTAATTATGGAAAAATCCATTTCTCTCAGTGCATTGTGCTGGGATTTAACACCCTCCACACGTCCTTCCGTGTGTGAGCAGAGTAACACTGTGGCTCCCATATACTATTAATTTCAGCTGACTGCTGGTTTTAATTTTGTTTGTAGTAGAGTAGCATCCAGAAACCCCAGCTGAGATGCTGATCCTGTTACAACAAGATAAATGGTCTTGGCTGAGTAAATGTTAGAGCTTCCAGTGTTATGGGCATCATTATTCAAATAAAAAAGATGCACAGTTACTGGTTAACAGTGGGAGTTACAAAATGTCCAGAGGAAACATTTGAGACTCTCTATGCTGAGATTTTAAATTTTTTTCTCTCTTTTTTCCCTATTGAAGCTATTATAAAAATCAGCTCTGCAGACCAGAACTGAGAGAAGGATCTGTTGGCGGAGACAAAATTAGATTAAATGAGCCAGATTTCGTTCTCATCTGCTGGAGACAAGGAAGCTGTTCCAGGCTCAGAACTGCAGAGAAAGAAAAAAAATGACCGTTGCCTCACCAGTAAATCTTCCATGGCAAGTTGATTTTTTCCCATATGTGCCTGGAATTCTCATGCATGTCACAGCATCAGTGCCTAACAGCAAGGGGCAGAAGAGAATTTTATTATTGCACGAAAAGTGAGAATCTAAGTAGCCAACCTCATGGCTCTGCATCAAAAAGAAAATGGGTTGTTTGATTTGCTGCTTACGTCCCAGTTTGCTGAAAGCCAAGGGCTTTTAACTGTCATGCTGAGTTTGAAATTATTCCATTTTGTGGAGACGACATTTACTTGTGGTGGAGGAACTTATTTTGTCACAACAAGGATCCAGATCCCACTACAGGCCTTGGCAACAGGCAAACACTGCGGTCACAGGAGAATTCTCGAGCCCTGAGTCCTGCTTTGAAACTCTTTAGTTTAGACAAGAAAAATAACAATTTATTTGTTCCTGATTTGATGTGTTCTGCACCTTTTCCATTACAAAATACTTAGGAACCAGCGAGCCTGTAAGTAGAGTAAATTCAAGAAAACATGGAGAAGAAATAGCTTAACTGGAGGTACAAAGGTGTACCAAGGTTCAAGGTAGGAAATCAATCTCCTGTTGAAATCAGACACAAAGTGATTGATTTGTGTGGAAAAGAGATTTGGCCACTAACCTGAGTGCTGAATACAGAGCTGAGAAAAGTACATTTAAACTATTTTTTAAAACAACCGTTTTCCTGTTCAATTTCATTTACTGATCCTTTAGTTACTTTACAGGCGGACTAAACAAGATCAGATTTATTCTTAGGTGTTTCGTGGATTAACAACAAAGGTGAAATCCTTGCTTGCCTGATTTTTTAACTCCACCCTTGTCCTCAACAAAAGACAGGAAAGTTGGAAGGACAAGTCATTGTGCTCCAGCTTCTCCAAAGAGACTGTCTTTACCATGCTCAGGATAATAATTCTTTAGAAAGGCACATTAAGATGTGTTGTACTGTTTTAACACATTAATTCGATATGAAATATCTGTGGTAAGTTTAGAAGGATGGTTTGATATTTTCTTACCATTGAGAGAAATGGAATAAACAGAGCGCTGACATGGCAATAACACAAATATTACAGAAGGGAAATAACAGGTTTTTTTAAAGGCTGGGAAGCGGGGGGTCAGCCTGTGTTCCCAAAGCAGCAGGGCCGCGCTAAGCGCTCCGCAGGGAGCCTGGCTGCAGGGGAATGTGGCGCTGGCAGCGGCCCGGAGCAGCCTGGCCAGCCCTCCTCCTCCTCCGCAGCCCCTCGGCTCCAGGAAGCGGTGCCAGCTGCTCCCTGCTCCGGGCTTCCCTCTGCCGCTCCCCAGGCTGGGCACTCGGTGTCTCGTGGCTGCTGGCCATGCACTCATTTGGGATGATTAGGGTCAGGGGAGCTGGCTTCCCTTGGCTGCAGCAAGATGCCTGCGTTAATGTTCTCTCCTGAAGAATGAAATCACCGGGAACTGGCCCCTTTCCCAGTACTGAATTTCACCCACAAATGCACCCACTGTTAAACTGTCAGCTCCTGTCTTGCTTCCCACAAGCAAGAAATATTCCTACAATATCCACTATCTATCTATCGGAGAGCCTAAGCTCTACCCAGTTTGAACTCTAGCTATTGAACTAATAAATGGCATTAAAACCAATAGTTCCATCATTACACAAGCAGTAAAAATGTTAGATTATGAGCCAAAAGAATGCCTAAGAAAGTCTGTATTTTACTAAGTCATCCTTCAAGAATTATAGCTAATACTGCTTGTTTTAGTACAAGAATTTCTTGCCATTGATTTAAACGGAGCCAAAGAAGCATTGGGATATTAAAAAAAAAATAAATCACATTTCAGTTTCAAACAATGAGAAGGGGGAATGTTTCAAATATTTTATTGCATATATAGGAAAGTAAAAAAGAAACTCTGCAGACTTCAAGAAATGGTTCTAATTGGGTCTGGATGTTTTTCTCAAAGGCCACGAATATGCTGTTTGAACACTTGCTCAGTTCCCATTATTTTGGAGGTTTAAATTTCTGACACATATCCCTCTAATACTCTTAATTTATTTAGCGTGAACTGCTGCAATTTTAGCAACACAGTTACAACTACACTCACTTAGTAATTCTTTTTTTATAATATATGTTACTAAATTAAAATGTTTTGGGTTAAAGAACGAGTTGTCTCCTTAGCAAGAAAATAATGTCTATGAAGTGCAGGGTGTCAATAGGAGATTGTAACACTTCTCTTTTTTTTTACTAGATAAACTTACTGCTCACCACACTTTTGATAGTAAATGTGTTACATCACATAAATCTGTATCTGTAAAAGCCATTCATTCATTCATTTGTGAAATGAACACAAGTTTCTGTGGCTAAATCATAGGGTTTGAAACTGTTGAAAGAAGTTAGAACGAGCTGCATCAATGGGATTTGAGGGGGACACTCATTCACAGCACAGCCTTTCCTAAACAGGGGTCTGAATGGAAGACTGAAAATGGAATTTTCCTTTGGGATGGGACTGGAAATTTCCATGACAGCTGGAAGTGGGATTCAGGCCTGAAATCCCGTGTTTTGCAATGGATGGGGATATTTCAGAATAATCTTTGACTATTAATCTGGAAAAGCTGACTTGACCTCAAAAACTTAAAAAAAAAAATAGTAAGAGAAAGAAAAAGAGAGAATGACTTTGGTGTTTAGGAACACCAAAAAAAATTTTATTATGGTGAAGGAGCCAGTAAAACTGCGGTGACAGAAGTTACTTAGCTTTCTAAAGCTGCAGTTGACCAGACTGAACCTAAGAAAATGACCTGCAGTTTGATGGATGTTGACTCTGTCAACAAGATTCTTCTTGCTGTACTCCTTACAAATTCTTGCTGCCTTTAGTCTTAAGCAACTGGAGTTATTAAACTGAATATAGCTGCTAAAATTAATTCAGGTTTACTGCAAAAGCCCTACTTTTTAAAGAAAGAAGCCCTACTTCGAAGAGTCATTTACCATTGGATTTTTGCCATTAAACTCATTTGTATGGTATCAGATCAGGTAGCACAGGTATGTTAAGGTATTGTCAAAGCATTCTTCATCACCCTACCTGTATTCTGCTTGTCAGCCCACAGGAGTCACTTCCAAAGGTCACAAAGAATTAAAAAGCTCTTCTCTTTGCCCTCCATACAATTCAGGTCACCTCCCTGAGGCCTGTTCAAACACTGCTTATTTCTCAACAGCAAATGAGAAAGAGGAAGGCATCATTTCGAGGCTAAAATAAAACAGATTTCTCCCAAAACAATACTGTAAAATGTTCTTTTTTAAAAACAAAAAGCAACATGATTAAGCTGAAAAGAATACAAACACCTGAGTTTCCTTCTCACACCAAGTGCAAGCCTCATTATCCATATGATTTCCAGTGGTCTCAGGCTCAGGACGTTGTGAATTTTGAGTTTACTCCATCCACCTCCCCTCATCCCATAGGAAACATCCACTCAACAATATCCAGAGCACATCCAGACACTCTAAATTTAGCTCCCAGAGCTCCTGAACGCTCCAAACATTTCGTAACAGCGCCGAGAGGGATCAGTGGGTGCTCAGAGCTTCCTTTTCTGGGCAGCACCGAGGAGCAGGGTGGCTCCTCCTGGGGGAATTGGCCACCCCAAGTGGCCCCATAGAGAGCAGGGCCAGTAGGTTCCTCCGACCTGGCTCAGCCACACCGCCCACAGCGCCCGTATGCTCCGTGTTCCAGCTTAATGGGAATGGTTTTCCACCTTTCCCTCTCAGGAAACAAATGTCAGCGTGGCTTGGAGCCATCAGCTCTCTGTTTAAATATCACAGCAAAACAATCCCGGCTTGACCGTGGTGCCAAAAGTTGACAAAAAGTGTCCTGAGCGTGGAGTTCTACTCTATTTCATTTTAATTAGTGTCTTCTGCCACGAGACAAATGATGAAAAGCACATGGGGACTGCCAAGATGAATCAAGGACATCTGGTAACTTTAACATTTCAACATGAAACAGAGTAGGTATTACTCCCAGATACTCTTCTGCTTGAAACAACTAAAAAATATATATAAAATTAACAAAAAATGTAGGAAAAGGCTGTCTAAATGCTTTTGAATTTCTTTTTAGATAGTTTTAATTGTTGGTTGTCATAAAACATGAAGCTGATCTTGCATCTTCCTTCCCTAAGACATTGCAATAATAGGAATTTTTATAATTCAGATAATATTATGTGAAGATTATCTGGATTATAGTTTCTTGGAAACTCCAACTGCCTCTGGGTCCTGAGTGAAAAACAACTGATCATGAAGTTAAAACTGCTTTGTGACACTTGCATTGATATACATCCTCCTGGGGATTGTGACTCACTGATGATGCAGAACACACAAACATTTAAAAAAAAAAAAAAGAACAAAAATCCAGCAATGACATAGTCAGCTGCAACTTGGGGCTCTCTGCTCAAAAAGAACTGCAATTTTTTTACCCTCCAACGTTTCTTACCCTTCAAACCCACCTGGTCTTCCCTAAATAAATGAGTGCCAAATTGAAAAAAAAGAAATGCCATAAAGAAAAACATTGCTTAGAGATAACATTCCAGGACAAGTGCTGCAGTTTTCTGTCACTCTTGGCTGTGAAAGGCTGAGACTAACTGTGACAATCACATTTTTAACTCTCAGGGCTTTTACATATTCACAAGATTGCAATATGATCAGTCAATGCAGTTGCCGGAAATATTCTAAAATTAGTTTGGCTCTAAATAATTCAGCAAACAGAAGGCAGATTTACAGGAGCACCTGACATGCAGAGGTAATTGCTACAATGCAGAGAACAACAGGTTTCAGCAAGATACTGTCCTTGTTACAATACATAAAAATTTGAGGATCTTTTTGCATATGAGGCTTTTGATTTGGCCATTCTTCAAGGTATATCTGACACTAAGGATATCGTTCCCTCCCATGTGTACAAGCTATTTTAAGTGTGTGGCAATTATACCTGTTCATTACTGGTATTTATGGACCTGATAGCTCTGAAAATAGCTTTCCAGCAGCAGTGAATAAAACAAACCAAAATGCCTTTCACAAATGAAAGACATTTATTAGACAGCAAGAGAATATTCACTACAGTTTGTCTCCCACTGATAGGTTATCTTTTAAGTTTTGGTTGGTGCAGCATCTCCAGTTTCTCACAAATTCTCCTTTTCCGGAGTATGGATGGAATGAGTAGATATTGTGTAATATGTAATTTATCACAGGAGCATGGAATGGTTTGGGTTGGAAGGGAGCTTTAAGAACATCTTTTCCAACCCCTGCCATGGGCAGGGACACTTTTCACTGAACCTGGGTGTTCAGAGCTCCAACCAACCTGGCCTTGGACACTTCCAGGGATGGGGCAGCCACACCTTCTCCGGACAACATCTGCCCGGGCCTCACCACCCTCACAGCGAAGAATTCCTTCCCAACACCTAAACTAAACCTACCCTCTTCCTTTTTCACGGCCAGTTCCCCTCACGCAGACACGCTCCGATGTCAAACTCGCTCCCAGAGGCTGCTCCTGGGCCGCGGCTCGGCGGGACAGCGGCGTCCCCTCAGGGCGGGGTGAGCCCAGGCCGCCCCGCGCTGCCGCCCCGGCCCCGCGCACCCTCCGGCAGCCGCGGAGGCGCCGGCGGCGGCGGCGGAAGCTCCAGGGAAGCCCCGAAGGAGGCAGGGATTAGGTAACAGGCGATGTGCGCTCAGGTTTCCTCCGGGTTCCTGTGAGGAACCTACGCGTCTGGCTGCCTTCGCATGACTCATCACAGCGGCGCGGCTGCCGCCGCTCCCGCTCCCCCGCCAGCGCCGCGGCCCGAGCCGCCCCCTCGGGCGGCCGCCGGACCCCGCCGGGCGGGCCCCCTCAGAGCCGCGCGCGCTCCCGACGCCCAGGCGCGCGGCCCCCCCCGCCCCGCGCCCCCCGTGGCGTGCGCGGCCCCGCGGGCCCGGCTCGGGAGCGCGCGCGCAGGCGGCGGGCGGGAGAGAGGGGGAGGAGGAGGAGGAGGAGGAGGCGGCGGCGGGCAGGGAGCTCTCTGCGGGCGCAGTGCTGATCCGCCGGCGGGCGGCCGGGAATGCGAAGCGATGGCCGCGGGCGGCTCGGGCAGCGGCGGCGGCGGCAGCGCGGAGGAGAAGACCTACCGCCGCTTCCTCGAGCTGTTCCTGGGCGAGTTCCGCGGGCCCTTCGGGGCAGAGCCGGAGCCCGAGCCGGAGCCCGAGCCAGAGCCGGAGCCCGAGCCGGAGCCGGAGCCGGAGCCGGCGGCCCCCCCGCCCGCTGCCGAAGCCGCGGGCGACGCTGACGAGGAGCCCGGGGCAGAGGGAGAAGCGGGAGCGGCCGCCGAGGCGGAGGAGGGAGAAGGCGACGAGGGCGATGCCGGCGACCCTCAGCCGCCCGCCCCGCCGCCGCCGCCCCCGCCGCTGCCCTCACTGCCCCGGCCGCTCTCGGAGTACATCACGGAGGAGGAGGTGGAGGGCGAGTGCCTGGACCTCTGCCTGCAGCAGCTCTACAAGTAGTGAGTGCCGGGCTGAGGGGAGCGGGGCAGGGCGCGGGGCTGAGGGACCCCCGCGTGTGAGGCTGAGGGGACCCTCCTGTGAGGCTGAGGGACTTCCCAATGTGGGGCTGAGGGACTTCCCCGTGCGAGACTGAGGGACTCTCCAATGTGGGGCTGAGGGGACCCCCCAAAGTGGGGCTGAAGGGAGCCCCCAGTATGGGGCTGAGGGAGGGAAGTGAGGACAGGGGCGATCCCCGAGGCAAAAGAGTTCAGGACTTCGGTGGTGTTGAGCATCCCGGGGTCACAGCGTCCTGCTCTGTGCGGCTGCCCCTGCCCCATGGAATCCTCTGCTCTGTGCCCTCTGCTCCTCTCTGGCCAGGACAGGAGAAGGGAAGAGACAAGGGAGAGCCACGAGCATCCATCTGGAGAGCAGCTTGCTGGGGAGGGAGAGCGGTGGGGGAAATGTCTCACGCTCTGGTGCCAAAGCAAGGAGCGAGGTTTGCCTGGGGTTGATTGTGCTGGGGCTTGAAATTGAAATGTTCCCCTTGTGAGGGTTGGTAAATGGGCAAACCTCTGCCAAGAAGGGGAAAGAAGAAGGGGCAAGGAAAGAGAGGCGGTCCATCCCCTTCATCCTTCCAAAAAAACCACCGCACATGGAGAAAACCACACCGTGTATTCACAGACCAGGGAGAAAAGAGTAGAAAACCTTGGGAGAAAGCTATCCATAATCATGGGGATTTTTCTGCCGTCAGCTGGGGAAAGCCGGCTATACTCGGTTCTGTACGGAGGCAGTTTCCAGATCTGTGCTTTCTAAAGGCTGGTGCATAAAGAGGAAACAGATGGGATCTATTCCCAGTGTGGAAAGTCTGTGGACTGAAACCTAAAGATCAGTTACCAGTGCCTTGTATTATGCTCAGCTCCGGCTTTGAAGGCTTGAAATAGAAGCGGTTGTTAGTGGCAATTCTTTAGGAACCTTTTTAAACTGATGCCACAGGAGGAGACAAATGAAGCTGTGAAAATCTGCACAGCACACCGGGGAGCTTTTCTGCCATTGAGCCGGTAATTGTAATGAGAGGTGTTACTCAGTCGCAGAAATAAATAAATAAAGAGAGAAAAGAACCGGGTTTTACAACTGCATGGTCTGTTTCTATCCAGTTCTCATCTGCCCTCTGCGTTTGTGGACGATAGGGACAACACAATGATAGCTGCAGAGGACAAAGCTCTCCTATTCACACATGCTCGCCCTGCCACCTTTGGAAAGTCTCTGGAATACAGCAGCACATTCATAGGATGTGGTAGAGAGCAGAGAGGCAAGTCCCTTCTACCTATTTAGGACGTGTTTTGTTGGGTTATTTTTAAACAGGCTTGTGAAATCCGAAGTCATGTTAGTGGGAATAAAGTTTTAGACGTGGAGCAGGTTATTTGAAAGTATTATTTGAAGTGTAGCTATTAAATGATTTTGAACTGGAATTCCTCCCCCACTCCCTTCTCTCTCTGCCTGTCCCTATACCCCAGATTCCCCAGTTTCTGAAGATCATATTCATGGCTGAAATTAATAAAGGGAAAAAAAAAAAAAAAAGGCCTTTTGAGAGGAATCTTTTTATAGAAACAGCTCTTGCCAGGTTGTGGCTCTTTGGGTTTTTTCAGCCTTCAGAATAAATCTTTGGATGGCCACTGAATGAAGCATCCCCTGGCTTTGTTTGTGGTGAAATCAATGCAGGCTTCCTTCTCTAGGCAAAAACCAAAGTCCACCTCAAAATCAAGGCAGCAGGGGATTATGTTGTAAGAAAATAGTTTCCTAAAGGCTCAAATAAAACATTTTAGAATATTGTAAGCCAAATCTAACAACTCCTAAGACGGAGCTAAACTGAAATAGCTTTTTCTTGAATGATGGTGGAATCTGAGGTAAGTGCAAATATGCAAAAGTATCCTTCAGGTAAGGTACTGTATTTTTAGTTCACTCTCCAGTCACTAGAGAAACTTAAAATGTGACCAGACTATAAAACAGGCAAAAGCAGAATGTTTTCACCTTTTACAGCCAAGGGTTCAAGTGGTCAGTGATTCCAGAGGTGGGAAACTTGATGCATATGAGTAAAGCTGCTCTTGTGCCAAACGGTTATGAAAGTGTTAAAATAACCCAAACCCTAAATAATAATAATAAAAAACTCATGTAAAAGGCAATATTTCCTTGGTTTGTCATTAGCAGGAGAGACTCTATTCTGAAGGCATGTTTTCTGCAACTATATATTAGTCAAATGACTGGTTTGCATTCTATGTAGCATGAAGATAAAACCCATTGCTGTGAAAAATCCAACAGCTGTTTTTCAGCTATTTTAAGCACAGAGCTTTGGATCTTTTTGAGGAAAGTAAGACCATTTCAGAAATGAGAACATATTGCTAATCATGACGGAATATAATGCTTTTCTGCCACTGTGTAGATCAGTATCAAAGAGTTCTTAATTATGAGATTTTCCTGCTATTTTCCAAAAGACTCATATTCTTCTTTGAGGTTTCCTGTTCCTGGGTTTTGGTTTTTTTTTTGGTTTTTTCATAGAGGCAACATATGCTTGGAAAATTAGATTAATGTAATCTTCATATCTGTCTAAATGCCACAAAATGGGCACTGTGCGTTTTCTTAGTGACCCTCCACAGAATGAAACCCATCAATAGGAGGTACATTAGATGGAGAAAATAGTCAAAAGGGAATTGCCTTGGAACGTTGGCTGATAACCACAAAATGAACTTTCAGGCTACAGCTAGACCATATTATTCAAGAGAAAAAATATAATTTACATCGTTTCTATGTAGAAACAAGCATACTAAGGCCTTAAAGCATTAAACATGAGACCCCATCACTTGCTCCTGCTGAATCAGCCCTGATTTCTGACTCATTTTAAAGGAAGAAGTTACTAACTTGATGTAACAAAGTTACATATCATGCTCCGGTCTCTTCCTCTTCCTACTGATACTTTTATTAAACCTGGCGCATCTGAAAAGCTGGTTCTTCACGAGACCTCCCAAAACAGATCAGCAAAGTTGTGCTTGCCAAGAGAGGACACAGCCAGACTCTTACAAGTTGTGTCACCAGGAAGAACGAATTTGTCTTGCTGCTACACATTTTTTTTCCCTGTGCAAATTAAATATTTTGAAAAAATTCAACTGTATATTCTCCTTGGTTTTTTTGGGTTTTTTTGTTTGTTTGTTTGTTTGTTTGTTTGTTTTTGTTTTTGTTTTTTTTCCCCAAGTTTTGATGGGAATAGATATAGTTGGATCATTTCTAGGTTCAGGAGGGGTTTTTTCAGTGATTTTGGAGATACAACATTTTTGCTTTCAAATGTCCATTTAGGAATTCAAATTTCATTTGAACAAGTCTAGAAAGTAGCCCTGCTTCTCCAGTGTTGAGTTTGCAGAAGATGGTAAGTCAAATAAAACTAAAATTCATTGTTATGTCACCTTAAGTGCTTAACTAAGTCCCTGATGACAACATGATTATTTTAAGGATTGCAAAAGCCTTGCTTTGACTTGGAACAGGAAAAGAAAAACTTCCAAGCACTGTCCTTTTACATTTCTTCACAGAATATTGTGCAACATTCATGGAATACTTAGATTCCAATAAAATGCAGTATTTGAAGTGAGTTCTTTTGATTGATCCTTTCATTCTCTTAAAGAGAGAAAGTATTTTTTGCTTATGGATTTCCCACAGCCTTACAATAAAAATAAAAATCAAGAAAGGCAATTTAGGGTCACCCTTTTAACACTGGAGTTCTCTAAAATGTGAACAGTAAATGAGAATGGAGGTTTTGCCCCTCAACTTGCAATGTTAAGCTAAAGAAGAACTTCTTGTGGTAATTTTCCATGAGCAGAAATCCTTTTTTTTTTTTTTTTAAATAAAGTAAGCTTCTGAAAACTGTTCTTCCTGCTATCTCCATCTCTGTTGAGTGGAGAGATGGAATTCATTCCCTTTAAAGAGCAGATATAGATGTTTTTAACTTTCTTTCTAAGCCCCTATCACATGAAAGCTGGCACTGTTGTCAGTTTAAGGTCAAGTTTATAGATGATGCTGGATGGGCTTTCTTAGCATCATATTAAATAGGCTGTGATGTTTTACTCCTTCATAATTTGTCTTTTATAATCAATTCTATTGATTGCAATCTCAAAGCCCTTTTAAGAAATATAATTAACTACTTGCCATGTCTAAAATTAATCACAAGGACCAACAAAAAAGTCATTGCATCCTTTTTAACATGGTGCTTTTTTCATCATCTTTTGTGAGCTTTTACAATAGAAATGACAATGTTGGCCTGTGCCCATAATGAAGGACAGGAGGAGATACTGGCTGCACCTGGCTGGGATATTTTCTATGGTTAATGAGATTGGATAGAGAACATTCCATTTAGACTCCATATTAGAAATATTTAGTCTGATCTAGGTTTGGATTAGATATCACGAGGGAATTGTTCCCTGTGAGGGTGGGCAGGCCCTGGCACAGGGTGCCCAGAGAAGCTGTGGCTGCCCCAAGTGACCAAGGTGGCTGGACAGAGTTTGGAGCAATCTGGGATAGTGGAAGGTGTCCCTGCCATGGCAGGGGTGACACTGGATGATCTTTAATGTCCCCTCCAACCCAAACCAGTCTGGGATTCCCCACCCCAGGCTGTGGCTGTGCTAACATCTCCCTCCAAAATTAGGAATCCCTTCCAGGAGTGGTTGTTGAGCTGGCTGGGTATGGCTGAGGATGCTGACACCACACCTAAGGCATTTTGGTGCTAGAAATCCCAATTTCTCTGTGAATAAATCCTAAATCATCCCACAGGACAGTGTGCAGAAAATCAAGAGCTTCAGTATTGCTGGTAGTGCCTTGTCACTCTTGAAGAGAACCCATGCTCTGGATGCTGGTGATGTCGTGGCACACACATCTCATCCCCTTTAGCACAGAAATCACGATAATCTACAAATAGGTGGTGTTTAGAAATAAATATTTTCCAAACACTACAAATTCTCTACACATTGAGGGATTCTTCTTGTTGTTTCTAAGGCATATTTAGCTCATCCTCCCACGCTTTTAAAAATACTGAAGGAAATCAAATATTTTGATACTCATTTTTTGAAAAAAGGAATATCAGCTTAAATGAGCTGTTTAAATTGCAGATTTACGTTTTGTAATGGTTAACATATAAGGTGACATTTCAAAACTTCCTACTTTATGATTAAAAGGATGCTGAGTTTTTCAAGCACGAGAGTGACTGTGTTTGGAAGTTGCTTTACATAGCATTAAAAAAATCATTCTCAGTGAACAGATTATGGAAATATATTCATTCCAGTGATTTTATTTCAATGAAGATTGCTGGTAGTACAACACATTAGAGGGAATTAATGTTGTTAGGAGCTTTTCACACCAAGATTTTTTTTGACCCAAGAGCAATTTGCACAGAATCTGCTCCTCCTAAGTGAGGCTGTCTGCTTTTGAGTACAAACTGACTGAAGAATTAGATCTGTGCTAACACATTCTTTTTTTTTTGAACCTTATACAACCACTCTTGAAACTAAAATCTTATTGGCCATGGTGTGAAACTACTTTTGACTCTTACCTTTTGGATGTGATGAGCCTCATTCCTCTGGAGAGTTTGTTTGGTAATTCTTTTTTGCGCAAAACACTCCGCATAGAACATTTTTATCCTTAAAATCCCTCATTGTAATTGCTTTCAACAGTAGCAGAGTATTTCTCCACCTGTTCCTTGAAGAACTCAGTTGTGGTTCCTTTTATAGAAGTTTAAACTTTTCGTTTGCTTTGCATTCTGTGAGCAGGAATTTCAGTGCCTTGGCTGCCTTGTCAGTGATGTTTGCTCTCATTCATTTTTGTTGTCTGGATAAATTGCTTACACGATCACATTAAAAGCAAAAGCAACAGGGCATGCAGAACACAGATAATGAGAAAACTATTTATTACTATATTTGATTCTCTGAAATATTCTCTGGCTGTTCCACACCATTTTCTTTCTTCCCGTTGTTTGGTGCCTGCTCTTTTTTGGTTTGTTTTCTCCTCGCTGTCTAGGAAAAAACGTGTGAGAAATGGGATGAAATGGAGTTAGCAGTTTAAAACATTAGATGTTCTTTGAAGCATGCTGCAAGGCTCTTATGCAATGCAATCACAATTATGTAATGCAAATGATTATAAAAATAAATGTGTCCTGGACAATATGTGTGTGTGACACATTAGGAACCCTTGACACTGCTAAATGGCCATTGCTACAAGTTGTACTTTAGGGCCTTCTGTTTGGGTTGGCTGAAATCTCGATTACTAACCAAATATTCCAGATTTTTGTTGTTATAACACACTAGTGGTTAGATAAAATGATTGCAGACTGTGGACTTGTTTTACAGAAACATTTCTGCCGTGCCTTTGTACTTCATTAGGAAGAAACAACATTACCCGCCTTTAATAAGGCATTTTATAAAGAAGTAATCATCAGAGCCATAAATTAGGAGTGCGTGGGAAATAGCTGCCCTTGGGTACTTCTATAATTAATACAGAAGTTAAACAAGTTAACCAGATTGCAGGATTACCTCAGTTTATGTTTGTATTGGATGGAAAACAGCTGAGGGCAAGTAATGATTGAGTAACTGGAGCAGCATTTGAAGCTGTGGTGCTGCTCCCAGCTCTGAACTCTCTGTGCACTCTGGAGCTGGGTGGGTTTTGGTGGCGGAGCAGGATTACGAAGTGGGCTGCTAAACTTTGATCATGGCAAAATGGGGTTGGATGCACACAAACCTGAAGTGGGGAACTGTAATTACAAGAAAAGGAATATTTGATTAATTGGGTAAAATTGTGGGCAGCTCCTTAATTTTCTCAGAGGATAGGATTTTGAAGCTATTTTTGCTGGCCTTTGATGATCCAGTAAAGCCTGTTAAATTGCACCTAACTATTTCTCAACTTTAGTTTCTTGTGCTCTTCATTTACAGTAAAGAATTTGTGTATTTTCTCTCTGTTTGAGAATATGACTTTCTTCCTGGGCTCTGTACTTCCCCACAGTGTAACTAATAATAGAAACAGCATGTAAAAATAGGCCCTTGGCATTTTAACTTCTTGGCACTGTCTCGAGGGCTGTTCCTTTCACCTCAGGCTATGACCTTCTTACTGAGGTTCAGAGAGCTGAGATGAACGTGGTGAGTTGTTCCTCGTTAGTGTTACAAACACAGCACTCTGCATGTTAGATTAATTAGCTGCCACGATGATTCTGCTCCTTTCAGTCCTAACTCCAAGTTCTCTGCAAGGCTGAAACCCCCATGGTCTAGTTGAGGATTCAACAAGCTTTTGTTCTTTTCTTTTTCTCAATGAAATAAATATTAAAAGTAAGATATTTGGGTTGTTAGTATGTCATAGATCACCTGAAAACCGAGGGAAGCATTCAGTTCTATTGGAACCTCTGGGCTCAACAGTGATAAATTGTCTGAAATTTCAACCTGGATAAAAAGTAGGAATTTAGTAAGTTATAAACTAAAGGTACACACTTATACACAGCATGACATATATTTTAAACTAAGTTTTTCCTATAAGTGGTGTCATTCTGGTTGTCATCTCATTGCTGTGTTTCAGGAAATATGATTTAATTCATATATTTATTTATAAAGGTCCCTGTCTAAAACGAGTTTATGCTCACAGCTTTCTTATTACCACTGTCTTCTGAAAAGCTGATTAAAACCCTAAATATTTGGTAATGAGAAGTCAGAAGCTCAATATTTCTGGGGATTAGAGGAAATTTGTGCTTGCAGAGCATGGGGGTGTTGGGTTGTTCTTGGTTCTGCTTTCTCGCTGGAATTTGCTCCTCAGAGAGAGAGGGATCTACCTGGTGTGACATGAACTTAACCTCTCCTCTTCTTGGCACTCCAAAAAGTTCAAATTTTAAAATATCCAAAGTGTCAGTTTCTATAAGAAAATTAATTGATCCTAACCTGAAGTGAATTGTTGGCGAAAGTGCGCCCAGTAGAAATGAGCATTGATAAAACAGAAATGTGAGCTTTTAACCTTTTACCTCAGTGGGCCAAACTGTGTAAATCAATGGAAATAATTGTCTTCTATATAAACAGAGAGTGAGAGTCATCACTGTGTAAAAGTGGTGCAATTCCCTCTGGGATGAGAGGGAAAAGCAGCTGCAGGTTCTGGGATGTGTGTCCAGGCTGGAGGGGAGCTGAGCCTGAATTAAGTGACTGCTGCCCTTCCCCAGCGCATTGAGAGCCAATCTGAAATGCTTTAAACTTTCCTCATTGCTGTCAACCTCTCTCAGCTTGGCTGATCAGGAATGACCCAAGTGATCGTACAGAAGAATGCTTCAAATCTCACTAATTACATTGTATGCTAATTTAGAGAAGCGTTTTTGGCTTTGGGGTACTTTTGGTTCAGCACCCCACAATTCACTTTCACTTTGTTTTCCTAAGTGCTGACGCTGTCCACGACATGCAATAAAGTCATCTTCAAAAACATGAGCCAAGCCACAGAGTTCTAAATCTGGCTCTGGGGATTAGAGAAAAAAAATAGTTTATCTTGCAAAATTACTAAATATCCTAAAAATATTTCTTTCCTCCTCCAAATTTTACAAGCTCTTCCTGTGTCTTGGGAGATGCAGGTAGAAAGCTTTGTCAACAGGGAACATATAGAGTAGAATACAATAAATCTGAAAAATACTTCTTAAATTCATCCTAGCTGGTTGAAAATTTAATACAGAAAGCAATGAGCTCTCAGTATTTATCGTTCTTTTAAAAAGCTCTTCTTCCATTTCTGTTAGTGTAATTCTATATTAAATAGCTTTAAGAAACCAATTACAAGATATATATTTTATATATTAGAAAATACGTGATTTACTTAATAAAAAGCTAGTTTTGCATTAACATGTTGAAAACTATTCAATTTAATTAATTGTCCTCTGAAAACTGATGAAGTTGTGGAATTCCTGGTTCCATGCTCTGTCTGTGCATCTTAACAAGAAGAAAAACAAAGGTTGTAACCCAAAATATTAAATCTGGAATTTACACCTTGTGGGGTGGGTAGTATTTTTTATTTTTCTGAAATAGAGATAACAAAGAACATCTGTTGAGGAAGTACAGAAAGAAGAAGGGAAGCACTTTGGGGAAGTCTGCTTTATGTTTGTAAAGATATGAAACCTGGCTCACTAGGGTAGTATGAAAGGATAAAACAGGAAGAGGAAGAAAGAGTTAAATAATACCACAAACTTAAGTGACCCACCCATTCATTCCTTACAGAATCACTGTCAGTCTGTGAAAGTGGTTTGCAAAATCGAGAAACTCCTCAATTATTTTTTTTATCCTGGCTGAGTTCCTGTGCTGAAGTTGGTTACACAGAGCTGGGTTTGTACTTTGACATCCCTGCGAGGTATCGGGGCTGTGCTGTTACTTTAATTTACAGAAGGACCTGGTGCTTTCTCATGCTCTTGCTGTCGTGGGGGTTTGCTATTAATATCCTGCTACCAGCTCCAGATGCTTTTCAGGGAGCTGTTTTAGGCTGCACTCAAAGGTTTTTTGGAAAGACCGATAAAATAATTCAACTGTCTCCTTTCGGTGCTGTACGAGGTGTGACAGTGTTCGTTTTGCCCGTGGCTGTCTGGCAGACAGAACAGAAAACATTCAGAGGTGTTAAACCCTGGTAGTGATCCTGGCAGCAACAATAAACCCGGGAAGTTCCAGGGAAATGCCGCGGTGTGTGTGTGGAGGTTAATCCGCATTTTTTGCATGTCAAGGACTTCCAAGTTCTGTCAAAGGAAGTTTGGGCTACATAAAAAGGCACAGGATATGACCCTCAAAAATTGCTGCTTTTAAATCCAAGAATAAACTAACACATCCTCCAGTTTCATAAACCCTTATGTCTCAGAACTGTGTTAATTAATTTACTCTATATTTATCCTTTATTTTAAGGAAGATGATTTGTTTACTTTTCTAGGAAAAAGGAAGGATAAATACATAAAGCAGGGCAGGAGGTTGGAAAAATTTATAGAGGGAAAAAAGAGCAAGTCACTTTTGGTTTAAAACTTAACATCCAAAAACTCTTCTCCACTTAAAAAAATCCTTTTCATTCTTGATCTTTTCTCCCCACCTTCTGCCTGTTCCATGACAAAGTTTTCATTTCTGTAGTTATAAATTAAATTATAATTATACTGTGCTGCTGCTACAAATACAAATCCAGTTGGGAATCTTGTTTGACAGGAGCTTTCCTTGTGCCTCTAGAAAAGTCCCATATAAAAATGGCTTTTCTAAATGCCATAAAAATTCCTAAAACAAGAATATGCAAAAGAAATGGAGAATTAGAAAGCGCTGCCAAACCGAGTAATCATTGTATCACAACTTAGCTCAAAATGATCCAATTGATGTAAATTTAAAATAATTGAGAAGAAACTCTGGGTGTTGAGATTGCTTTTGAAAAATGTACTTGGAAACATTTTAGACTTCTATTCTGCAATCAAGGAGCTTGGAAACTCCCTAAAAATAATCTGAAATTTTAGTGGGATTGTTTTTCAGCAGACACAGCAGTCACCACTTAACTCTTTGAGAAGAAAAGGGCAGAATGAGAAAATGTAATAGACACAGTATCAATTGAAAATAATTTTAAAAATAAAATTGTGAGAGTAATTAGACCTGAAGCATTGGATCAGCTCAAACAATTAAAAGGAATTGCCAGGATGATCACTTCAGTTACCTTCTGTAAACAGGCTGTGTTTGAACCTCCCAGTAAAACGCTGATTGCACCTAATCACCCAATCAGTTCCAGTTAGAGGCTGGACAGCTGAAATCGATACAAACTCCAGCACTCCTCCGTCAGCACGGTGAAAAATTGGATATTCTGTGTGATTCCTTGGGGAAAACTGCACCTTTTACCCAACCATTCTCCCTTATTTATCCAATGATGTTGCTGTAGGGTAACAGCTGAAATATCATGACTATGGATTTATAGAATGGTCATCTTTCTCAAGTTTCACCATTCTCTTTTGCCAGTGTTAAGTGTTTCTTCCATGGCGAAGGAAGTCTGACAAGGTAAATAGATGGTCCAAATTGTCTTGTTCATCCAGTGTTTCTGTGGTCTAACCAGCTACAGATGCTTTATGTTTCCAGGAGTAGCTTGAGAAGATAAATATATCATTCTCCACCTCTCCCTATTATCGTTTTATACATTGGAAATAAGAATTCCTCATATTTCAGAAATCTCATAACAAACAGAAGGACACTGACATGGCAAGTTACCCCTGAATGTGCTGCTGATGAACTTACACCAATTTGGATGGGATTGGTCAGAGAAATTGGTAATTACTAAATTTGTTCCTCCTCTTTCGTAAGGGATCTGGTTTTCTGCTGGTAGCTGGCAGAACTGAAGCGTGCAGTGATGTGTTAACCTCATATCAAAATAAGAATTTTGCAGTAGTAAGTATATTTATATAGTGTATTAAGTATCTTTGTAACTCCCCCAATTCCATGTTCCAGCCCACGTGCTGGGATATCCTGCAGAAGAAAACATCCCACAAGTATTATTCTGCTCCACAAATTCATCTGTTCTTTTCCACCTCCTGGATCCAAAGATAGTTTACACATCTCTGTTGTGTGAACACAGTCAATTGTATGAGGATGATGCCTCTCTCTGCATTTGCTTGCAAATGCTCATTATTCATTTGTTGTAACCACAATCCGAGAAAAACCAAAATATATGCACGATAAGGCAGGATTTTTAACACAGATGCAAGGCTGATTAATTTTACTGACATTTTTACTGCTGCTCTCTGTGTGTAGTTATAAAACCATTGTAGTACTATCTGTGAAAAGAGGACAGACTACTACTGTGAGTATGAGTAGCAAATACAAGCTGCCAGTCTCACTCTGAGCAAGGGGAAGTGACATGATAAGGAAATTTTACACTCAAGTGTCTAAAATTGTTGCCCTCATCATAACGCTGGTGGGAACAACAAACTGGGAAAGTTCCTGAAAAACGGCAGCACAAACAAAGCACTTTGGGGAGTGTTGCCCTTGATATCAGGCTTGAAAATATTGTTCTGTTTGTTTTGTCTCTGCAAAATATTGGCCGTGATGTTCAATAATAAGGGGGATAAAAGCACACAAATGCACAGCCCTGTCTAGAACAGCTTTTATCTCTAGCCAACGAGCTTGCCCGCGAGCCACCAGTAAGATTAAATGAGTTTTCTGAGTTCAAAATGGCCCGAATGGGAGCTCATTAAAAATAGAGAACTGGTTAAATGATGTGTTAATGTGTGTATGTGTAAGGTCTTGGGGTGGGTTTTTTGTTTTGAATTAAGAATGCCGGAGAACTGGGACGTTTTCCTCTCCGTTGTGTCTCAGAGAATGCCACAGGATCTGAAATAAGCTGTCCATGCTCTAAGGTGATTTAGAGTAAAAGTGAGGGAGTGAAGAGTCAGAGATGATGGCTCGGTCAGGATTTAGGCCTTTCCACCTGCAGGGAACAGACCTCTCCCAATAAAGTGTGTGAGACAGCTCATGGAATGTCAGTTTATGTAAAAACCAGTGATAACCTGTGGGACTCTAAACCTATTTACAGTGCTCTTTAACTTCACTGGATTTGCTCCTGTGATAACTCTGAGCTGTCATCTCCCTGTTCCTGAAAAATGTCTAAACCTGAAGAATCCAAACTGGCCAGTACATAATCCTAAATGGCCACATTGGATATGGATTCTGCCTATCAGTTCTCTTCCTGTTTGTCTGGATAAGTTTCATTCAAGCCCTATTGATCACAATTAAGGGTTGAAATTAGAAATTGACTTCCATTAGCTCAAGGCAAATTAATCCCAAGGCACTGGAGGAGGTTGTACTCACTTTCTGTTAGTGAAGTTGGCAATCAGGTTCAGCTGGAATCCAAAAGTGCAGTGGGAAGGCTGTATCCCAATATCTTAATGTGACAGCTACCAAGGGAATTACTTTGAGAAGCAGAAGAAGGGAAACTGGAAACACTGAGGGGGTGGATGCAGACAGATATGACAGGATTCTAAGAACCTGGGATTCCTGACAGCGTAGGCCTTCAGAGCCCACCCACTGAGCTTTGGCAGGTAATAATCTAGGAAATTATAATACACTTATTTTAAGAGAATCCGTTGAGATGTTTGATCCTAGATCTTCATTACACATACAGCCAGGCTTTTGCTGCTGGAGCTCTGGTTTTTCCCCAATTATCTCGAAGGCAAGAAGAGATTTCAGAATGGATTTCGTAATGGTGTAGCATCCAGTGAAGTGAGCACAAGTCTGACCACATTCTGCAGAACCTATCATCGTGCTATTCCTGTAGGAAAAAAAATGTTCGCTCAACTTAGATGTGCTGCTCCTGAATGGAGCTGGCTGAGATCCTCGTGCTCCGTGTGTGGGAAATGATGTTGTAAAAACCTGGCACGGGGCGGAATCGCTGCGACTAAAGAGCTGAGATTTACCCTCCCTCCCAACTGCAGGCTTTCTCCAGAAACTCCTCATTTCAACAGAGCAACCCTGCACAAACGATGGGAATGAAATGTTTACAAACTGTGGAATTTGTGTTGTGCTTCTCAGCTCATTCCTCTGACACAAAGCCATCAGACAGCTTTGTCTTATAGCTCACCAGATTAAGCACAGGGGCTGGATCTGTGTGCTCCTACAAAAGCCTTCCTTCTTCCCCCCTCTCCCAGCCCCCTGAACATATTCTGAATCTGGAATATAAAGCAGTGTGTACGTAATTGGGAAAAGAAATGGAATATATTTCCTGGTGACAGGGGAGTTCAGGCTCTGCTGGGACAAATGGCAGCGCCTTTAATGAGCTTCACGGTGCAAGATTTAGTGGCATGGTGGAGGAATTCCTGTCAGAGTGGGGCTCTGATAGCACTTATCAAAGAGTACATGCTACTTATCTATCTGAGGCAGGGAACTCTAGCTCCCTTTAACTGTCAGCACATCTATAATCCTTCCAAGGCTGGAGTTGTTGATAGAGTGCCAAATATCTTGGGTTATGGATTGCCAAAAAGAGGGAGATCTGTGGTTGTAATCTCGAACAAAGCAAATGTAGCTGTTTAATGAAATTCTGCTGAGCTTTTAATGTGGCATATTATAAACCTAGTTTGTTGTGGGTTTTTTCAGTATTGTTTTGGAGATAAGACAGAGGGATTGGGATATAGAGAGATTTGGGGATTATAGCTATCTACCTACAGATAGATAGCACAGGCAGACCCAGCTATTTATGTTGCTATTTTTGCATGATGGAAGTCTTAATGCACACACTGGAATGTTCCGGTCAATTAGTACCTTTGTGGCATTATGAACATGGTGTTAAAGGACGTTGGAGATGAGACAATGTTGTAGCATTCAGCAATGAAAAAAATAACATCAAATAGGACAAAACAGCCTCTGCTGAATGGTGTAATCAGCAAGGAGGCTATTTTAATTCTAACTCTCCGTGAATCAACATCTGTCTGCTTGCTGGTTTATCTTTAAAGGCAAACACACACAGACATGTGCATGCACAAGCTCTGGAAATAAATGTATTTTAATTTAGGACTGATTGAGGCTGTGGTTTCACTGCTGAAACCCAAGCCCTGTGCTAAATCTCAGCACAATTTCTGCCAGCTGCAGTACCAGGGTTGAGCTCAGGGCTCCTGCTCCCCTTCCCCAGTCAGTGCTCGTCTAAAATTTCACACCACTGGCAGTTCTGCTGGTGATTTACGTGGCAGTGACAGTGGCACACGAAGAACAACAACATCACCAACTCCTGTCATCTCAGTTCCTTCCCAAGGGAGCAGAAGATCATCGCTTTCAGCTCTCTTGATGCAGCTCCCATTAACTTTGGAGATTCTTATTGAGGGGCACAGCACCTTCTGCCCTTACCCTGCTGGAAGGTACAGTTGTTAACAAGAATAATTACAGCAGATGAGTAATTCTTGTTCCCTGATCAAAACAGAAAAACAGAACAAAAGGGTTATCAAGCATTGGCACAGGCTGCCCAGGGAAGTGGCTGAGTCACTGTCCCTGGAGGGATTTAAAAGCCATGTAGATGTGACACTTGGGGACATGGGTTAGTGGTGGCCTTGGCAGTGTTGGAGAACAGTTGGACTCAATCTTTAAAGTCTTTTCCAACCTAAATGATTGTATTCCTTTTTTTCCATCTTCATCCTTAACAAAGCCCTTGGGCGAATGACTCCTACAAGCCTACATTTTTCTTCATTTCCTTTTCAACTCGAGGGTAATAGCAGTTAAATCTAGTAAAATAAATGTTGATTGATGGAGTTTATTCATCATGCCAGGCTAATGAGGCATCATAAATATATTTGTGAATGTGTAAAATCCATTGGGGGCAATGGCTTCGGTTGGATAAAAGATACAAAATCTTCTTGTTTCACTTGTCTTGGAGGGAGGAACCAGCTGAGCGTGTCGCTGTTGATTCCAATTTTTTCACTGGTGCAAATAGGTTCTTTTGCAAAATTCTCCAGAGGAGAAACATGACAAAGCAAGCCTGTCTGGTTTTTGAGTTTATCCCCAGAGAAGCAATCAAACAGCAGAATCAGATTCTGAATTTCAAGAAGGAAAATGCATGAACATTTCCATTTTTCTTCTGCTGACATATTTTGTTTACGGAGTTGTGGCTGACAGGACTTTTGTGGCTCATCACTGTCCTTGTTTCATTAACCCATGTTGGCTACAGAACTGGTTTCTGTTCTGTAGGAAAAGGGAAGGGTTCCTATACATACATATCATAGTGTATATTGACAGTAAACCAGGGATCTAGACCTAAAAATATCGGAAAATCTGCACTTAATGGTTTGAAAATGTCTGCCCGTGTTTAGAAATGTTTGTCATAGTACAGGAAATTACAAAGGCAATTGGAGGGCTGGAATTCCTTTCACATGGGCTGCTTGTTTGCATCTTAATGAGATAGTTTCTCATTAGTCCCAGAAATGCAGGTCGAAGAAACCCAGGCAAAATCTGATAATTTTGCTTCTCTGCACCCCTGTTCATCTCAGTAAATTTGGTCTGAGTCAGTGAATATGGACTGTCTGTTAACTATCAATATTATTTGTGCAGAGAAGAGCAAATTAACTTTTCCTTGCAAAAATACCTCACCACAGTATCCGTGCCTTAAATCAGTGAAAGGTTTGTTATTTGTGTTGATATCTCCCCGTGTTTTGCAAAGTTCAAGAGAATAATATTTCAATATCATATTCCTTTGGGGATGATGATTGTGCTAGTTAAAATTTCCTGTAAATTGAAATGTTACTTTTAAGGTCATTATTCTTCATGCATAAGAACGGAAAGAACATGATGCATTTGTAATGGAACAGAGTATTGCTGTGGAAAATGTCAATCGTAAATTGTTCCTCTCGTGTATACAGAGGTTCTGATGTCAAAGGTAAATGTTCTGCTATTAAATGGAATTTCTTTAGCTCTAGAAAATGTTCTCAGATTCAGCCACTGCCTTCTGAGATCCAGCTTGTCTGATTTGGGACTCAGCTCTGAGAGCCTGACACTCACATTTATCATGAGCAGCAAAGCCAGAGCAAGTGGCGACATCCTGACTTGCCAGAGGAAATTTTCTTCCTGTCCTTCTTCTTCCATTCAGGTTTTTAATGACCCTTCTGTCCTGGGAGAAGTGTGCAGGTGCCCTCCTGGCCCAGACACAGGACAAACAACTCCATGCAATAAACAAGTGAGGGCTCTTCTGCTGGATTTTAGGGTAGATCAGGTGATCCTTTTCCATCAGCAAAAACTGGAACTATATCTGAGTGGTTTGACCCTAATTTTCCTGGGATGTGACCATGGAATGGAAACATTTACACTGAATTGTGCTGAGTTCTGTGCTGCCTGCAGTGTTTGCATCCCATAACATTCCTGACTGGAAAAGGCCCATGGCATCCCCACCCCCATTCCTGAGAGAGGGAGCCTGAACCTGAATTATTGCACTGGTGAAACACAGATTAAACCAGCAATTCATGTGATGGGGTGAGCACAGAGGATGGAAACTGCATTTTTAAGCTCTGAAAATGTTCTCAAGACTTAAGTAAATCTTTGTCAGTCTCTCAAGTTTAAACATTAGCTCCTCGATCCCAAAACTTGCTTCTGCCAAATTCCAATTAGCATTTTTTGAAGGGAAAGGTTGGATTTTGGCTTTGCCTTGCGAAGGCGTGCAAGAGCACCCAGCATATCCACTATATTTACTTTTTAAACAATATAAACTCTTAGTTCTTCCTCCAAGAGCAGATGTTCTATTCCTTTTATGGGTTTTTATTGCCTTCTGTGTACTTTTTCTTGTTTGTCTGTGCTGGGAGGGGAAGTTGTAAGGAGAGAAGCTGGACTGAGATCCCAATCTGAGCCAATATTCACGCAGGGTTTATAAAGCAGGATAACAACATCCCTGTTTCCAGTAACTACCACCACTCTATTGCCTTTATTTTCCTTTAGTGAAGAGTAAACTGCCTTTTTAATAGACCTATTCATTATAACTTAGAAGAATGCTTCTCCCAAGAGGCAATAGTCTGTTCAGAGCCCACTTGTTTGTGTGTGAATTTAGGATGGAGGTTTCTTCCCCTCATGCATCCCTTTACATTAATCCACAGTGTGATTTTCCTGCCACTTTGTCACCCTCACCCAGCAGCGTGACACTGTTGCCACTAAGTTCATTCCATCCTGAGCAAATATTATATCAAGATATGTCACTTAAGAGAAGGTGTGTATAGCACTGTTTAACTTTTAAATGCTTAACAGATCGAAATAATGAAAATAAATTGCTCCTGAGTTCAGTATAGGAGGAAGCCCATGAATTTTAAACAACTGGCCTCAATTATCCTTCCTCCTGTGGTGCTTCCATTCAGATAAGCCTGCAGCAAAGCACTTGGCCTAAAGATGTTCATCTGCTGTGGTCTCTCCATGGAAACAGTCTTAAACCAGAGAAAACAATTCCATTTTTAAAAAGGCTGAATATCCTTTCCAGTTGGCTCCTAAAATAACTTTGAGCTCAGCCTCACACGTGCTTAACTGCAAGTTAACTCAGCAAGGGCTGAGGGATGTTGTTAGAACCATTTTAAGGAGAAAGTTGGGGACACTGCTGTGACAATCGCTTCAGCAGCCAGCGTGGCCTTAAAGAATGATCTGTTCCTTCACCACTGCCTTTAATGTGGTGGCCCTTTCGGAAAGCTGAGGATTATGAGCTTTCCTAAACTCATATTGTGGAATCCTGGCACCAGTTAACCATTTGCATTCCTTTCCAGAGGCAGAAATTACAGTTCAGCTTCTTTCTTCGAGCTCTTTCTGCAGCTGAAGGTGAATGACCTTGTCTGTACATCCCTGTTCTCTTCAGACAAACCCAAATTTTCTCAAACACACAGGAAAGGGAAAGAATCACCATTTTGGTTTAGTCATAATTAGCCTGAATATTAAACCCAACAGAGAGTTTCAGTATCTATTGAAATTAAATATGTATTATAATCTCCCTTGAAACTGAATACTGATTCATTTTGCATCATTTTCCCCTCCATAGCTCTTGCACAGTAAATTTGCCTAAAGAGAAGGTTGTATTTAAGAAAATAACTCAAATTATGCTGACCATATGTCAGGGATAACCCAGCATGTCTGTATTTTACAGACATGACAGCTTGATCCAAAAGACATAAAAAAGCCATTCTTGTTTTGGTGATTTTGGGGAGGGAGGGCTGTTGTGAGCAACCTGGCTATTTTAGCAATACACTGGTGGCACACAAAGCCCCCACTGTTCACAGGGTTGGGAACTGGGACAAAAAGATAAGTCAAGACTTTCCTGACTGGATGCCAGCTCCTTTGTGAGCTGTCTGAAATGCCCAGATTATGTTGATTCCTTATCACCAGGAGAAACAGCAAATGCTGTACAATTGCTTCACTCACGTTGCCAGGATGTGACATCCTTTGGGTAAATCATGTCTCCTTTTGGAATCCAAATTATTTTTATCCTAATTTTCAAGGTTCTATCTTCTTTCAGTCAATTTGTTTTCTCTCTGTTGACGGCCTGTGCTGTGGCAGCTTCCTGCAGGCTGCTGTTCCCTTGTGCAGCCATCAGTCTGCTCACCTTTCAGACCCTCTGTGCCCATTATATCCTCTCTGATCTTGCATGATTCTGTTTTCCTCTCATCCTTTAGCTTTCTTCAAGATTAATGTTTCCATCAGCCTTCCACTGCTGACTCATTCCTGGTCTCCTCCCTGACCTGCTCCCACAAACTGGAATATGTCAACCTATGAAAATCATTTACTTGAGAGAGAGAATGACCAGGAAAATAGATGGATAATGAGATAATCTTATCATTTCTCTTGCTGTTCAGTGCCTGTCCCCATAAAGCTTAAATCTACACCCTATTTTTTACCTGTATTATTGCACATATCCAGCCATGGGCCTACAGAACTGAGCCTTCATTTGCTTTTTTTTTTTGGAGATTATTATCCTTTGCTCAGAAGCTGCACGGCTCCTTTCCTTTCTGGCAATTCTGGACATTTTTCAAGTGTTTCTCATCCAAGAGTTTTCAAACCCATCTTTCATCTCCATGACTATCCCTACTCACATGGATTAAATTTTGCCTTGAGTTATTTCTTAGCATGAGGAAAAATGTAATTCTGGAATTGATTGGTTTACCAAAGAAAACCTGTATTAAAGCTGAGCATAAGCCTGAGTTTTCTTAACTTCCTATCCTGGCTGCTATAATTTCTTCCTATGCCAAGCTAAGACACAGCAAATAAAATTCCAAAGGGTTTCTTGGGCTTGGTTACACCAATTTTAGCATCATTTCTGTCCTGAGGGAATATTATCTCTCTAGTTACTCTGAGATACTTGGAATCTCTCAGGAAAATTAAATTATGTTGCTTCCTGTTTTCCTTCCTTGATTTCTTTTGTGTTTCTATAACGTGGTGGGGGGGGCTGGATAAATCTGGGAATGAATCTGGAAATGATTGCCAGCCTGAAGGACTTGTTGGATATCAGATGTCAGAAGGTTTGTGGTGAAGAGTGAGTCCTTCATGCTTTGGTTCTGTTGTCCAGGTGTCCTGGGGACCAAACTGGGGTGCAGTGATGCCAACCTGCCTTCAGAGCTTGGATGGTGGCAGAGCGACAGCAGGAGAGGGAAATAATTTATCTTATTGAGGTTTTTTTCAGTGGCCAGCAAGTGAAAACTTCCTCTGAGGAGCAGGGTAATAATGGGAGATGCAAGGCAGGGTGTTCAATTTTGGAGAGCTACTGGAGCTGCTGCTGCAGCCATCTGGAAGAAAGAGATTTCCAGTCTGCAGCAGGAGATGAGAGACAGAGTGGGAAATGAGGCCCCAAAATGTTCTGCAGTGTCCCCACTCCTAAATACCCTGGCCTGTGAGTAGAGCAGGAGGGAAGAGGAAACCTGAGCAGCTGGAGCTGCCCTTTGGATTGATATTTCACTTCCCAGACCAGTGCTTTTCACATGCCCTAAAATTTAAAACAAATTGGAAATATTTCGGAGCTGTGAGTATACACAGCCTAATCTGTTTAATTGCTGTCTGACAATATGAAATCAGTTCTGAATGTATACCATTCAGTAAAATAATAATTACCATAGCAACACACACTACATCTGAAACACAGCTCTTCCCTACAAAAACCCAAAACCAGAAAGCCTGAACTCTTCACACAGCTCTGAGAGCAATTAGTGAGGTTTCTTCTCCCCTTTCAAATCACTGTATTTGAAAGAGGCCGACAGATGTCGAAAGGTAAATAACAATCAAACGTTGTTTCTCCACTCCAGCCTTAATTAGGGATAAATCAGCGCATTGTGTCTTTTATGGCAGAGATTGTAACTAATTCTGTCCCCCAAAGCAGAGACAGGATGGCAGCAGGGACACCATCCTGGGGCTTTCTCAAGGCCTGCCCCCACTTGACCCAAAGGAAAATACATTTTCTGGGACCATTTTCCCAGGTTCTTTGTTGCAATTATTCTGCTCCTGCCTCAGAACTGGCAGTGAAGGTGCCCACCAGGATGTTCAATGGGAATTTGAACAGGATTTGAATTAGAATTTGAAACTGTATTTCTGGAGATGCAGTGACTCAAATAGAGAGGTGACAGTATTTTACTGAAGCACTTTCATGTTCTGAAATATATAAGGCCTTGGCTCTGTGTGTGTTGCTGAAGAATATTGGAAAACAGGATGGCTTTCTGTGAGTATCCTCACAAAACGAGGGAAAATGCTTCAGTTTGAAGAATCACAACGATTTTCCTTTACTTGTTTTGTTTCTCCCACAAGAAAGTCCTACAGTTGATCCTGCTAAGATCCATATTTTTATTTTTGAGTTTTACTAAAAGGTGTTTGCAAGAGCATGGAATCAACAAACCAAAGTTAATCCCAGAAATTTAGTGCAGTTCAGTGTTTTTCTAGAACTCCAATGATGACACCTCTGTGAATATTGCTTGATTTTTTTATTTATTTACATACAAATGTATGTACAGGAAGAGTTCAGTGTTTTTTTATAACTGCTACCATTACTGTCAGCACAGTTCAGATCCCTGAGTTCAGAATTCCCAGCCACAAAATGACTTAAAAATTTGGAGTAAGAAGACATAAATCCCCAGTCTGAGATGTGTGATTTGTTCCCTTCTGTGGTTTAGAATGACAGAAGTGAGGATGAAGAGACTTTGCCCTGCAGGGAGTAAAAGTTTCTGAGCTGGGTGAGTGATGGATGGCTGCAGTAAAAACGGTTTTCTTTCCAGAATGAATTTAGAAGTCACTGGGTCCATAATGTGGAACTCTGTGGTCTGCTGCCCTTGGGGGATTTTTTTTTTTTTTCTGGTGTTTTGTTTTGGTGAAGAAGTGAAGCTCTTTTCAAAGATTAGCTTATTTACAGAAGTGCTTATTGGATGTGAGCAGTTGATTCCCTGCCCGTTATTCCATCAGCAGCACCAATTGTTCAGTAGGTGCAGGCAGGATGCTTGGTGCCAAAACCACAGAGGATTCACTGACAATCTACCCCTTGAATATTTAGAATTGATGACAAACCCTCTCTCATCTTGTTGTTGATTTACATAAGCAGGTGATCGCCGCTACAAGTCAAAAAATCAATTTTTTTTCCTTCTCCAAGCAGTGGAAAGGTGTTTTCAGCACAGACACCTCTGTCCTTCTGTAGGGAAAGGGCCACTTTTGGGTGCTCTTCCCCAAAAGATCCACCCTGATCCTGAGCTGACAAGCTGCAGGATACCTGAGCAGTGCAGATTACCCAGGTACATAAGAGCATTATGCCATTAGCAGGACTGATTTGTGCCATTTCATTAAGAATTACCTAATGGCACAATGAGAATTTTAAAGCCAAAGCTCGGTTATATCTGTGCACTTAATTCCCATTATTTTTGGATGCAACTTAGGACTGTGTCAGGAAATACATTTAAATTAACTTTCCATGTGCAAAGCACTGTAGACTAACAGATAATGGACATTTTTGCATTTTATTCTGCATATTCAGAGTAGCTTCATATAAAACAATTTTTCCTAAGTAATATGTTCAGAGAACAGAATTATTTCTTTGGCTACCTGCTCAAAATATATGAAATGCAAATACAAATGTGGGAGAGGAGCAGAGAACTATTTTTCTCCAGATAAATACAGAATCTTGTTTTTTCCACCACTCCACTGATTACTTAAAACAGAATGTCTGAAGTTTTCTACATTTTCAGCAAACTGCTTCTTCGTGGGTGTGAAAACAACACTTTGATAACTCCATCTGGTTTTTTTATCCCTTGTCCTGTTTATTATTTTGTTACAGCGGATTTCGAATTTTTATCTGTGTTTCTCTGGGGTAGAATTTGTAGTTTTCAGTTGCTTGGATGCACAGCATCAACAAATCCTTTGGAAGGACTTTTTCCGGGAAGCAAGGACGTGTTTGTATTTGCAGTTGAAATTGCTTCTTTATTCACTTTTCTTTTTCCTAGCCTGTGCTTTCTGGGTTTCCATAACAACACAAAAACTCTTTCTATAGCGCCTTAGTGTTTTTTCAACAAAATTCTTATTTTGTTTCCTCTCTTTTCTCCTTTTTTTTTGTTGGATTCCTCTCAAAATGAGCATTAATTGGAACCAACAGTGGGAAGAACTTTTAGTAAGGAATTCGTAGGTCAGGATTTCTTCCTGTGATCAAATATGTTTTTTCCAGGGAACTTGCCTGCAATCTTCACATTTTCCATCATTTTTTTCTCCTATTATTCCATAGAAATATATCATAGCAACCCAATCCCCAGCCAGGAGATCTCAGGAAGAGCTTCCAGCACCTCTGGGAGCTCTGGCAGGAGGGGATGGCTCAGGACAGACCCAGGAGGTTTTGGAACACTCTGGGCTCATCCTGTGGGATCCTTCCCAGGCCTTGGAATCAGTGCTGCCCTTCACTGGATGCACCTTTTGGCAAGGCCTTCTGATTAAAAGGGCTTAATTTTATTATTTTTAACCACCCTTGTCAGTTTGAAAGCATTAATTGAATTTTGCCTGTGTGTTTATATCTCCAGAGAGATTATTTGTGACGTGAAGGATGGAACACTGAGAAATTTCATGGCTTTCCACTCATTTCTTTTTTCTCCCCCAAGCTATCCTTTATTGTTATTTCTGCTTTAAATTTCTTTAAACCTTAGATTTCTTAAATAGCATTAAATTTATGGAGCAACTTTTCATTTCAGCTTGAGGATCACACAGTAATTGTGAATTGGGAACAGAGAGCAATGTCATCTTGAAGTCACTAGGTTAGAATTTTTTCCTTTTTTTCCTTTAATATTAAATAATTCATCTGGAAAATGGTAGTAAAGAGATTTAGTAATGCTTTGGTGTTACTTTGATCCCATTGTTTAAAGGTAAGTTTTCAGAATTTCAGCACATGGGGGATCAATGTCACTCATGTGTTTTGAATGCTGATGGTCTGGAAATGAGGTAAATTCAAGTGTTTCCTAAAGTGTTGAGGCCTAATTCAAGGTCAGTCACTGTTGGCAAAAAATCCTCTCTGCAATTCAAACCCTCACAGGAAAGAATTCCTTCCCAAAATCCATTCTAAACCTCTCCTTTTCTAACACAGATATTTTTTCGTTATGCTTGTGCATAAGGCTTGAACTTTTAAAGCATTTATAAAAGGACCAAAATATAAAACCAAAGTTATTTATAGTGAAAGAGTTTTTGTATTTGTGGGTAGAAACTCTAATACCTGAGCAGATGGCAGCACCTGCAGGGTTACAGATGTTTGCATCCCTTGGTGCAAACCCCAGTCCTGTTGTGTTTCTAAAGATTGATTGCTGAGAGTTTATTCCAAAACCCATCAGAGCAGCCACAGTAAATATAAATAGTAGACAGAAAAGGCTGCATTTTTGGAAGGTTATCCAAGAAGATGTGTGTGGAGGTTGCTTCAAAGAAAGACCAGCTCATTTTCTCTCTGCTTTGCTCTCATTTTGTGTGTTAAAGCTGCAAACCACGCTGGTAAAGTGTGAGTGCATTGAAGTAATTTGCTTTACAAGATGTCTTAAAAGGTTTTGCTGCATATAGATCTTCTTTCACATGGTGTTAAAATGTTTCTTTCAGTTCCTCAAAACTCAGTGTGGCTGTTATCGAAGGCTTCTCCACCAGGCATTGCCTCTGATCATCATTCCTCACTCCATTTTATTTCCCACTTTCACTGGGTTCATTAAGTATCTCGAGATGAGGATTTAAAAGATGGGTTGGAGGTCACATCATCCTCACCAATTTGTAATTATGTCCCTATTATCTCTAAAATCAAGACTGATCTTATTAAGTAAAGAGATTTCCCTCCCACTCCCTTGGGCATGCTAACCTGATTAACACAAGGTCATTCTCCAATTCTTTAAGTTGCTTGAACTACTTGTTTTTCGCCGTATCCTAACAAATAAGTTGCTTTCCACTCCCTGCCCATCCTGTCACATCCCTGCACTTTGCTGGCTCTGTTGGCCTCATGCTTTGAAGATCAACAGAGTAATCAATTAATGAGTGGAATTTCAGATGAGCCTTCACATGGATCATGAATCCTGGGAGAGAATTTCTCTGCTTGGTCCTGGCTGCATTCCAAGGCTGTTTTATTCTCTGTGTTATTTTCTTTATTCCCTTACTAACAACAGCAAAGCACCCAGGTGCTCCTCAGCCTGGCAGAGCTCAGATATTGAATGTCAATTGTTTCATATCCCTGCTCTTCATCTTTTTGGAGGGGTTTGGTTTGTTCTTTTAGAGAACTGTTGAAAAACTACTGCCTTGGGTCTTTTAGTCTCTATTTTCTGTGCTGCTTCCTGCACTGTGGATAAACCTGCATCACTCCTAAGCTCAGCCCTGTGTCCAATTCTCCAGCACACAATTTAAACACAGACTCCAGCAGGCCTGAACAAAAGGTCACACTTCAGAGCCTGGAATTCCTGTCCAAGGGAAGAAAAGCAGCATCGCGCATGGTCTTTGATATTTACTGGGTAACTGAAGACTTCTCCTCTCCTCAGGAAGCTGAGGAGAATTTATTTATTTATTGGAGAATAAATGCAGCTTAGAAAGTATCATCAAAACTATTGTCTGCCACTGGGCTGTAAATCTCCTTGACATCCAAGTCATGCTCAGGACTTTAGCAGTATGAACTTGTACATCTCAATATGGTGAGCAATCAGCTGGAAGCAAATTATTAAGAAAAAAAAAAAATTCAGACTGGTTTTGCCTTTTGTGCTGCCAACTGTTGCCTTTAAACTGTAGGCGTCTGTCTGAACATGAAGTGTCCTGGGGTGAGTCACTGGCAATTTACCTGTCTCTGCATGAAATTGGTAATTATTGATCAGCACATGCAATAGGAACAGCTCTGGGCTGCTTTAGGAGCTGTGTAGGTGTTGAACGTATTTACAGTAATTATGTATTTACAGCTAAAATCAGAAAGGAAAAAAAAGATACAGGACCCTGCTGACAGAATGTCATGCCCTCCTCTCTTTTGTTCGAAAAATAAAGCAAATATTCTCCAAATCCCCGTGCCCCAGGCATAGGTGCAGCTCCTGCCTCTGTGTAATGCATATTTTGTGTATTTCCAATATCCCAGGGGAGTCTCAGTGCTATTTCTGTTTGTGATTTCAGTTCATCATTAACAGGTCTTTTTGGAAACAGCGGGAGGGGATTTTTCAGGAATCCACGTTGGCTTTTGTGACTCCTTGTGCTCAGAAAGGCTCTGCACCACTGGAGAGCTGCAGGGCTGCAGCTTCCAGCAGCTTCTCCCCACACACGGGAGCAGAGCTTTGTAATCAGCATTAAGATATCGCTCATTCTTCCCTAATCCTCCAACAATTCACTCCAGGGATTCGTGCTAATGATCCTACATTCTAAATTATGTGCAATAATAATAAATACATCCTGCACAGCATAAAGGGGAGTTTTAACCTAAAATGGCCTTCTCTCAGTGCCACTTTGGGTGTTCCCTTGTTGAGTTCCAAATTTCTCTTCCCAGCCTTAAAGGTATCAATAATTTGGGGGCAAGATTGCCCAAAGCCTAATCCTGCAAGGTGCTGAGAGAGCTCAGCTATTCATGGAGAAATCTCCATGTTTATCACTGACTTGATTTCTTGTTTTTGTTGTATGAGAAAGTTTTCTAGAGCAGGATGAGAGAGGTTGGCTGTTACATTTTCAATGGGTTTGAGCATCTCAGAGTGCTGGATGTTCCCAGGTGCCTGACACACCTTGTTCTACAGGAAATTGCCAGGCAGACTCTTGCTCTTCTGTATTGGTGAATTTTAGACAAATTTAAAGCACAAAGGTGGCATCTCCTGCCATCAAGGATCTCATTTCTAAAGACTTGTTGTGCCCTTGTTGTTCCAGTGCTAAATCTGGGAGGAGGAGCTGTCTGTGCATGGGGGGACTGTGACACTCTCTCTACTTTTAATCAAATTGTTGCTTCATTTACACTTTTGCCATGTAATGCGTGTTTTATACCAGATTATTCAGCTACTGAGCCTGCTGGGCTCTGACATTTGTCATTATGTTAAAAGCTTGTTCAAAGGCAGCAAATAAAACACTTTTTCTTACAAGTGAAATTCAGACAGACAAATCCAGCTGTTGCCTGTAAAAATAGCTACAGATGTCCTCAACAGGAAAAAGGTTTTCATGCGTTGTTATAGCAACTGAAATTCAGGAGAACTTTAAGATCAGATATTGGCTATTTTTTTCAAAACTCTCATTAAAAATACCCATCACAAATAATTTACTTTTTAAAGAACCACTCAGATTTAATAGGGAGAAATTGTGCAGTTTAAAATGAATTCCAACTTGCAGGTTATATCCACCACTTTTTGGATGATATGAAACATGATCTGATTTTAAACAGTGGTCCAGTGTCAGCTTGAAATGTTCTTTGTGTTACCTGTGTGGCATTTTTTAGATCTCTTGGTGTGGGACGTCTCTTAATTCTACTCTCACTAGTTTTTAACACACACATAAAACTGTATAATCACGTTTTTCACAGAAATAGCTGTGTTGTGGCTGGAAGCCTGGAAATACAGTGAGGAGTATTTGGTTTTTCAAGTCTGGTGTTCTGACTTGAAAGCATAAATATTTCTCCTCTGATTAATGGACTTTTTTTTAGCAAGTGTCAAATCAGCTCATTCTCTGCTTTGCAGCTGCTTTTGCCTTGAGTCCAATTTATATTCTGGGTGCTCCTTTCCCTAAATTTAGGGATTGACATATGTGGCAGCGAGACTAATATTTCATCAGAAATCTTATCATTCTGAGTGCTGCTGATTTGTAGCACAATTTGGTTGTGGTTCAGACCTCTGTGTTTGAAAGTTGCTCTTGTTACCTGTCCTAATTTCATCATAATAATCTCATTTGAATAGAAATCTCCCTCCCAAACAGTGGAACTAACCTGGGTGGCAAATCATTATTCTTTTCATGCCATTAATGCTTCTCTTGTCATGCCCTTCTTTCCTCTCCTTTTGACTGACAATTTCCATATTGAAATTGTAAATTCTTTGGGCAAGGGAACATTTCATCAGGGCTCAGAAGCCACCACAGTGAATTTCCAGTGGAATGCAAGGGAAGACAGCCCAGATCCCAAAACTCCCAACACATATCCGTGTATTCCTGGATTTTTGGGGGGAACTGGGGCTTTCCATCACCACCATCCCTTGCCTTTGCCGCTCCTTTACCTCATCCAGAAGTTGGAAAGTGCTGTGGCACTCAGTGTGCCCCTTGTTAGTGTGGAGGTGACAGGGATGGTGTCCTGGGAGGTGCTGAGTGACAGAGGTGACATCACTGGGATTCTTGTCACTGCCACTTGCCAAACTCACGGACAGAGCTGCAGAAGGGCTGCAAGGGCCACGTGCAGAAAGAGGGTGAGGAGGGAGCACAAGAACCAAGGAGTGCTCTGTTCTGTTCATGCACAGCCCAAATTCTGTGTGATGACCTTATTTACAGAGGTGCCTCAGGAATTTGTAAGAATTGTAACCAAAAAAATGGCAAATTCTTACAGAGAATTCCAATTAAATATCCAAGTGCTGTCCCATTTGAAATGGGTTTCCTCTTGTGTCCACACAAACAGTGATCAACTATCTAACACCTGGAAAATTAATGTAAGCTGTGTGGAACCTAACTAGAGACTATTTTAGTGTCACTCTGCAGCACCAAGTTTGTGTATTTCCACTGTTTGTTTCTTTCTTTAATTCAGATTTGCTTCCATAAGAAACTTTATCTTGGAAATTTTTTATGCCTAATGAAAGTAATGTTACTCCTTAGGTCATCACCTGAGAGAGCTTTGGTCAGCCTTGTACATTGCAGGAACATTAAATTGAATCATCTGAGCAAAAATAGATCATCAGAGAGCAGCAGATGAATCCATTACTGGGAAATCTGCTGCTTTTTCCAGTCTGGACAGGAGAGGAACAATCTCAGCTGAGGGGATGTTACAAAGCTGGGAGAGGAAAGACATGAGGCCATGGGAAGGAAAGGAACACCAGAACTGATATGAGAAGAACTGAATAAATCTCTGTTTTAATAAATTGTGTTTAGAGGAAGAGAATGCATCTGTTCTCCTGATGAAACCAAACACCCATGAACCTCTGTCTGCCATAAGCAGCCATTTATGGCAAATAAAATCCACATGGGCCCTGGTTTTCTGACATTTCTGTGGTGCTGTAGCTGTGGGATGTTTGATTTTATGTAGAAAAGGAAGCTGAAAAGGAAAACTGAGAATCCAGGGTTGTGGTGATGCCACGTTGTCTTTGTGGATTGTGAGAGCTGCTGCTCTTGTGTCTGGCTACCTCCAGGAACCAGCAAAACACAACTTTCTTCCAAGAACAGAAATTGCTTCTAGTTTTTCCATGTGAGATACCTGTGTGTTTGTGGTTATCTATGATCAGGGTCATAAAGCAATCCTGGGTGAATTAGGAAAAGTCCAGAGAGGAGCTGGCTCTGCAATCAGGCTCCTTTCAGGTAACAGCTTTTTGTCTCTGCAGTTTGATTCCCTTTCTGTGTCACGAGGACACAAAGATGAAGGTAAAAACCTTTTGGAAATCAGTAAAAACCTGAATGTACTTCTTGCATTGCATCCTTGTGTCATTACCTTTTGAAGGCTTTAGCTTAAAATAATGGAATTAATTCTTTTTTATGCATTCAGCAAGTGGTTAAAAATAACAACCAGTTTTCAGATTAGTCTTGAACATACAGTTAAATAAATACATGAATTCTGGCCCCACAGAACTATTAGAAAACAAGGAGTTAATGAAAATGGGGAGCATAAAGGAAGGGGATATATAAAACACAGTTACTTGACTACTTAGCCTTATAAATAGCACAGAAATCACATTACACGGAGTTGCATACGAAATAGAGCAAAAATATGCAAATGACTGCCTTGAAAAGACCCAAGCATGAAAATAGCTTTGCTTTTCTTCTGTTCCCTCCTATCCAGAATGGTTTTTTCTCCAGAATGTTTACTCTCTTCTACATTGCACATCAAGGCTCTCATGAACAGCATGGATTTTTCTATTTCAATCTGGTTCACATGAGGATAGTCCATCAGAGACATCCTCCCTGGCATGTAATTAAAACACTGTCCTACCTGAGCAAGGATCCAATCCTAGCTGAGGGATGGGCCTGATTCCCTGGAATCCTTGGGAAGGATTCTGCCAGACCCACTTCACTCATATTCTCAGCTGCTTTTCTCATCCCCTGCCTCTATTAGAAATTACTACTCCGCTTTACAAATACTGGTAAATATTCACATTTTTAAAAAATCGATAAATAAGCATTACAATCTACTTCCAATTAAATATTGAATGCAGTTTCAGTTAATGCTGTCATGTGCATTCAGTGCTTGGTAAACAAATCTAAACAAATGGATGTGGGAGCTTTCAGAGTGAAACTCTCCTGGATTGCTTGCCAAGCTTTCCATTATTCATAATCAAGATATTTTTTTAATAAGTTGACCTGTTTAATGATAAAAATGCCTTTGAGTATAATTAAATTGGATTCTGTGCTTAAAGTGACCCTCTGATTCATGGGCATTTGCAGCAGAAAGAGCAAAAATAAAATTAAATCCTTATTGAAAGGTGCAGTAATTAAGTCTCTTCATTCTGATTCTCAGCAGCTGGGATAAAACTGGGGAACAGCAAAGGTTGTTGTTATCAGTAATGCACCCAAAGATCTGCCTACGAGGGAGATGCTACCCTAAAAAAAAGATTTTTTTTTTAATAGGGCAGAGAATTCTTATAAGAATTGAAATCATTACAGAATCGTTCTTTACAGACAGAGGAGCTGGTTCTTCAGTCCTGCAGCATTTTACAGCCATAAATGAGCAGCCCTGACTGAGAATCCGATGTGGATGCCTTGAGGATTCTGCTTTGGCTGAGGGTTGGCTTCCCTTTCCTTGGAAGTTCAGTGGAAATGTGACACTCCGAGATGCATTTTCCCAGGCAGTCAATACATTATTGGGTGCCTGTTCTGAATTATTAAGCAGCTAATCGGATTCCAAAGGCACATCTTTCTGTTGCCTCGGATTAAGGGCCTGATTACAATCCCTAATTAGTCACCTCAATTCCCACTGATTTCCCTGAGAGTTAGGCCACACCACTCTCTCTGTGATCCAGCTCCACATTCCAGAGGCAGAAGACACTGGAATGTAGGGCAGGAGCTGGAGGGGGCACACACACCACACTGCACAATGTGACTGCAGGTTACCTTATCAGGTTAATTAATTAAGGACTATGCTCTGGAGATCCCGTGGCTCTTGAATTACCCTCCTTCCTTTAAGGGAAAGAGCTAAGGGAAATTTCGCATGGTTTTAATAGAATAGAAAAACCACAGAAAATAGGGCTGAAAAGCAGCTCAGGAGGTCATGTTTCTACTCAAGGTAGAACTCACTGAATCTAAACCTCATCCTGGGAGCTCCTTTCCTGACCTCACCTCAAATCCTGGCAGTGGAGATCCCACAACCTCTTTCTGCAGGGCTATCCCAGTTCTTGCTGATGGGACCTACAGGTGGAAAGTTTTCCTACTGCCCGGTCTGAATCCCTCTTAATTTCTCCTTCATTAGCATAGGAAACAATCCCAAATCTCCCTCGCCCTCATTGTTCCATGTGTGAATTCTGGTGTTTCCATCATTCGTAGGCAGCATTTTCTAAACTTTTGATCCTCCTCGCTGCTCTCTGATTCGCATTTTTTAAAAAATCTTAATCGCAGCTGAAGTAATTTGAACAGAGAACAGTACAGCAGAAAATAACCAATCTCCTTGAATCCTGTAGGCATTGAGGAGCCTTTTGGTGAGTAACCCCAGGCTGAGCAAGGCCTCTCCTGTCCTGTTCACGTGGGATAATCTGTGATCCTGAGGCTGGAATTCACTGGGGGGGCTCTGCTGGCGTCACCGGTGTCAGAACAGACCCAGGGCCCCAGAAATGAACTGGGGCGTGCAGTCACTCCTCAGCCATCTGCTGGTTTTTATTGCAGCCTCCAAAGCCTTCATACACTCATCTTACACATTTCTTTTCAAATCTGGATGTGGTTTGTTGTTTTTTATTTTTGTTCCCTCGAAAGGGAAATTAAATTGTGACCAGAACAAAAGAGAGGAGTGGCTGGAAGAACACACCCCGTCCAGGAGTTGTGAGAATTGTGGGGAACATTTGAGTTTGGTTCTGCCACTTCCCTTCTGTCCTTTTGGTAAACTCTCCACCAGGCATTGCTGGGTGTGCTCCTTGCTGTTTCCATCTTGGAGCCCATAGAAATTGCTCATGGAATGTCAGGATTTTTGTGCCGAAAAAGCAAATGGATGATTAATTATATCTCTCCTGCCTTTGCCAAGCTGAGAACCTCGGTATCTTCTGGTGAGTGGCTTATGCTTCACCTTTAGCAGATGAATTTCTTATAGAAGAATTATTAGAATTTGAATTTACTGGCCATTATGAAGAAAAAATCCTATGCTATTACCTATTCCACTCTATGATGATGCAATATATCAGGTTGAGTCTTGCAGAACTCTTAAATAAATTCCGCTATCCATTTTAAAAATTGTGTGTAGTTTTGCATTAAATTATATTAACTGCTGAGTGCTGCTGTGATATGTGTACTGTTCCTTTTAAAATGGTAAAAAATCAAATTCTCAGGAATGGCATGGAGTCATATTTAAAATTTGTGTGGCAATGATAAAATGGATTTAAAAGCAAAGTAAAATAAGAACTTAGAGTTGGCATATTGTGCATGAATAACCTGTAAATATTGTGCTAATGTTGCAAAAGGGAGGGCAATGATTGAATTTAAGGACAGACTCTGCAGTTAATTATGAATTTTGCCTGAGACTCAGCACTGTGTTTGCCTGCAACTCGGAGTAATTTCTGCTGGAAGAATCAATCCCAACCATGCAGTGCCATGGACTTACTCTAACAGAAATTTTTCTGTCTCAAATTTATGTAAATCCAAGTGTCTCCCTGAGTACTCCCACTTACTAAGGGTTTCATCAGGAAACAACCTCGTATTAAATACATGGAGTGAGAAATCTGGGGGTTTACTTTCTTTTTATTTTTTTTAAATTGGTTGCTGCTCTAGTGTTTTTAAAATATGATATTTCAACAGGCATTTTATTCCAATAGGGAGACTTTGAAGGAGATAGATACAGACTGATTATTTGAACAACCTGGAGGACAGTCAGGGGTTTTATTCCTCTAATTTCCCTTATTTCCAGACCATTTCACATTTCTTGTCTTTTTCTGCACCTTCATTTCACAACAACCCCTTTTGGAGGAAAGAGTTTCAGCTGGAAGGATGTGCAGGAAAAATGTTGGGAGATCTCTGCTCATTGTCATCCTTGGAACCAGAGGAGTTTGTTTGAATTGTGTGGGCAAAGGCTGGGATGTGGGAGGATGAAAAGATCCCTGGAAAAGACAGAGTGGAGAAATGTCCAATTCCTGCTGCTCCTTTATCAAAGGTGGATTCAGGATGCAGAATTCTTTGTGGTCCTGACTAAATGTTATTCACTGTTTCTTGCTCTTATCAGTCTTCTGCACTATTTTCCTTCAATATATTCCAGAGTGGCTGCAATGGAAGAGAAATCCATTTTCACTTGGAAGTAAAACATATCAGTGTGTCAATCTCCCTCATGAATGGGATGCCCGAGACATTCACATGATAAGAAAGAAGTCTTTAATTATTGCAGCAGCAAGTACTCAAATTAATCTCAATCATTCCATTAATTTTTTCCTTTCTTCTTTCTTTTTCTCTTGGTCAGGCTGTGCAGATATCAGAACCTGAGCAGTTTCTCAGATGTGCCTTATTGTACTTTATTGTTCTTTTCCCTGCAAATTTTTCATGTCCTCTGTTCTTTTCCCTGCTAATTTTTCTTGCTCCCTGCGTCAGAGAAGAGCTTTGATCACTGAGGTGTTAAAATCAGTAATATTCCCTTTTGTTTTCAACTGACATCACATTAAACTGAACATATGTACTAAAAGGGCCACACATATTCCTTTTTCAGCCTAAATAAAACTTGCTATCTAAATGGACATTTTCTTTCTGGCAAGATGAGATCTGGATGTAAGAAATGGCTATAAATGCTAATATTTCTTTCCAGTTTTTCCAGTTTCCTTGCTAGGAAGATTGAGGCAATACATTTGGCAGGAGGAAGAATACTAAAGGAATATCCCTTTATTCCTTTAAGCCATTCCTTCAGGACAGGGAGAGTACCAGGGATTTAAAGTTCTCCATCAAACACAGAAACCTCTTTCCCTCATGCCCAGGAATGTGATTGATCCCTGTGAAGATTAATGACATTTTCGTAGTTCTTTTTAAAAAGGAATGCAACAATAAACAAATAAATAACTAAACAATGTGGACCCCTAAGGGCTACATGAGAGATTAAAAAAACCCCAGGTAATTTCCTCTTCTGTGCTGACTAAATGAAGCTCACCTTTCCCTGATGTGATGATGCCTTAGGAGCTGAAGGCTCAGGAGGAACTGTGCAATTGTTCTTGGCAAGTTCTCCTAAATATCAAGAATTAATACCCAGCTGGAAACAGGGAGCCTGGGAAGTTTCCCTGATTGGATTTCTCAGCCCTGCTGCCACAGGCTGTCCCTGTGGGTGACAGAGCTTGGTGTCCCTGGGCTCTGATGGCACACTGAGGTCAATTCCACTCTTGTGGGTATCAGGTTTTATTTTCTTTGGTGCTTTCTTATGGCTCTATTTTGTTGTCGTGAGCATTTTCCTTTGCTGCCATCTCAGCCAGGTGAAAGTAAATCAAAACTCAGACTCCAGCCTTGCTTTATTTAGGAATGAAGTGATTTTCTCCCTGTCTTGGGTACTACTAAAAATCTACAAATCAAATGCATGATTTCAGCAAAAATGTGGGATGGCTGATGATGACATAAGCAGCCCTGATCAAAAAACCCACATTAGATATCAGAAAACAACATCTTTTGATAAAAGTGAGTGTTATTGTCATCAGTCCATTATTGTTTTTTAACACCTATAAGTCAAGATGTGCTGCAGAATCATGAGCTGAACCAGGACAGAAACAGATGAGGATTCACTGAAGAAAATACAAAAACATTTTAAGAGGTAGTGGTAACTTTGTAAATACCTTGTCTTCCCCTAGCACCTTCTATCTGAGGATTCAAGCCTAGTTTTCAGGTGTTAATAAATTAAATTTCACAGTACTCTCCCAAAGTTTTAAGGCAGTGAAGCTCTTTGCCTCCCAGATGTGCAGGGATTAAATGATTTGCTGGCAGAGGTGCCACTTGTCAGCCCCAGAACAGGGAGCAGCGCTCAGCCTCCTATCACATTACATCTTCCAATTTACCACTGCTGCCTTATTAGACCTCAAATCCTGCTTTAACACTAACTTCTGCTGGGTTATCTCAGAGCTCAGCTGGTGTTCCTAATCTTTATTCTTTTCCTTGCTATATTATTTTCAATCTAAGCCTTCCCAGTTGTGTCTCTTCTGTCTCCTCCATGCCTCATTAAAAAGCTCACTCGGGCGGGTGCACCACCTGTACTTGGATTTGAAAACTCTGTGCCCTTGAGGAATCTTGGTGCTGCCTGGCTGTACTTCCAATTGTGTGCTATTAGCACTGTTTTACAGATAAACTCAGCAAAAATCATTCATTGCAATTTCCAGGGTGGATTTTGAATGCTGATTTTTTTTTTTACATGTGGTGCTTTGCTGACAGTTAAAAATTCTTGCACTTTCACGGCTCTTCTCTAAATTCTTTCACAGAAATCGCTGTTCCAACTAAGAAAACCGACTTGTATTTGATCTTTCCTTGATTGCCTCCTCCTGGATTTGTTCTTTTGTGCTTGTTTAATTACTATTCTAATTTACTGCTTCCTTCAGTCCAGAACTGTGCCTTGCAGAGGCCTATTTGGTTCTTTATTTTTTTAATCATTTGTTAGCTGATTTTGTCTACCAATATCATTACCAGTGTGTGTTTTGGGGACAGAATTGATGGAATTTCTTTTCAAAACATTACTTGGCCCGGGGTTTTAGTGATTTCTGGGTTAGCTACGTGCTTTTGTGTGACCTTTGATCTTCTATCCGTTCTAGGAATTTTTTCTCTTTCTTTTCCTGAGGAATCTCTGCTGATTGATCCTATTTAAACAGATACATGTGTGTATATATATATATAAATGTATTTCAGCTGCAGATGTTGAGTATTTTCCTTCAAGGCAGTGTCTCAGTATGGTGCTAAAGAATGGTGACAGAAGGATGATGGAGTTTGAGGATGAGATATCAAAGCAGACACTTCTCATTTTTATCCCATCACAAGTGTAGAAAATCAAGGTGATATCCACATTATTCTGGTTACATTTTAGCCTCAATTTCTGTGTAGAATCTTGCTGTTCTTTCCAGCATGGTCCATTTCTTGCTGTTTGTTCAAAACAGTTGTGTAATGTTGCTATCCATGGTTAGCAATTTGCTGCTTTTTATCCAAGGTAGCTTGGATGTCAGCGCTGGTAGAAGTAATCATTTATTTTTAGATTCTAAACCCTTTGGGAACGCACAAAGCACTGTAGACACAGAAGATAATAATTTGTCTCCAAAGGTTCCTTATTTTTTATTAATGTTTTGATTTGGTATTCTCTCTGTCTGCTCTCCCTGCCTCCCTGAATATGTATTACCAGGGTAATTGATAGTGTGGCTCCTGAGGAACTCTCTTAAGTGCTGATTAGAGCTGTGACACTGCTCCACTGGAAGCAGCTTTGAGCCTCCTCATCACGGGCTGAGTCAGTCCTCACCAGTGCATTATTTACAATCCTCGTTCAGGCAGCTTCAAACCAGTCCTCCTCGTGTTTGAGGGAGATTTCTTCTGATCTCAGTAAATTTCTGCCACATCCTGAATCAACCTCCAGATAATGTCACCTGTTTGCCTTTGTTTATCTTCCATAGAAATAAACCTTTAAATTTTGCACATTATGCCACCTTCTCAGTGGTTTGGCTCTGCACAGGACAGACCCAAGGCCTGGCACTGGGCAATGTCCCAGATTTTCCTCCCTTTCCCACTCTGGATGGACTCAGGCTCATGTTGTCCACAGGCTGTTGTGTGCTCAGGGTATTATGTAACAGATTCTTTCTTATATTTAGAGCTTGTGCCTCTTCTGAAGAGATCACAGGTTTGATAATGAGCTTAGGGGAAAAGTTGACAATCTTCTTTGTGGAGGAGGAGAGGGAAAGCAGAGCTGTTGGGTAATTCTTACATGAGCAGCGTTGTCACCTCTGAAATGGGTGATCTGAACGTGTTCATCATAGAAAATCAAATGGAACAAATAAGATTTAAAGGCTGATTATGCTGCATAAACAAAGTCCCAGATTTTGGTGAATAGGCAGAGTTTGTGTGGGAGGATTTGTGTAGCATTGAGAAGTCCAAGGTAGAGAAGCAATGTCCATAATCTGGAGAGATTTGTAATGTCACAGCTCTAAAATGTCACAGCTCTTTTATTTTTTTTTCAGTTGACCTTATAACAGTGATTGGAATATATGCACAGATTTGTTTTCAAATGGGACTGAGAATAATTTTAAGACACAGCTCCCAAGTTTTAAATAATTCTCCGCTCTTTCTAGAATGGGAGAGAGGCCACAGCACCACAGAGTTGTTTGAAACATCCCCAGCTTGCTGGGAATCAATTCCTAGAGCCTTTGTGAGCAAGAAGAGCTAAATTTAGCTGTGTACTGCAAGCAGGCTGTGTTCCACAGGCTCAGGACCCGCCTGGCCCCGTGGAAGCCACATTCCTCAGCTTTGGACCCCAGAGAATCTTCCCCACCTCGGTAACCTCAGAGTGCAGATCCCCAGTAAACCTCGGAGCAGGGAAAGGAGGGAGCTGAGCCAAGGGAGGGGAGCAGGGAAGCACAGAGATGCTGTCACTTAAGCCAGTCCCTCCCTGGGATGCTGGGGCTCATTCCTACAGCATCAAATGTCATGGAGCCACTTCCAGGGGCCTGAATAACCTGACATGGCCCCCAAGTGTTATTCCTTCTCTATTTCAGTGTTATTCCTCTATTTCAGTGTTTTTCTTCCTCAATTTCAGTGTTATTCCTCTATTTCAGTGTTACCCCTCCCTATTTCAGTGTTATCCCTCCCCTATTTCAGTGTTATCACTCCCTATTTCAGTGTTATCCCTCCCCTATTTCAGTGTTATCACTCCTCTATTTCTGTGTTATTCCCTCCCCTATTTCATTCATATTTGATAGAAAGGAAGTTTGTTTGAATTTTTACCTCTCCAGGTTTTTTTCTCTTTTTTTTTTTTTTTTTTTTAGATTTCTTTTTACTCCTTAGAGATGCTACGATTTGCAGCATTTCTTGCTGTAAATAGATCCATATAGGAAGTGGAAGGTGAGCTATAAAAGGAAAACCGTGGTTGGAGCTTGTGCTGCTACAACTACTCCCTCAGTTCTTCTCCCTGCAGCATCTGAGTGTAAATCTCTCCTTGGCATTTGTGGGCACAATTCTCCCTGTGAACCCATTGTACAGTGAATTTCCCACTGGTGCAGCTCCCTGTGATGACAGCACAAGGTGGGAAAGCCAGATATTCCCAGAAATTTCCACCCAGGCACATTATCCCATCAGGACAGATATTGGAGTGCATCTCTGAAGCTACAAAGAGCATTAAATTCAACATCTGGGTGTAATATAATTTGTCAAGTTAATGTCAAGATAATTCCTGGCCCTGTTGGTTTTTTTGTGTGTTCAATGTTTCATGATGCGATTTCTTAAAAAGGAGTGACAAGGGCTGGGATTTCCATGCTCCAGCCTGGAATATGGAGTTGGATTTGCCATTGTAAAATGTATCTTTGCATTTTTCCAGCTGGAGGGAGAGTGGATTATAGACAAAGAGAGAGTTCAACACCGTGAGGTGCTTTTAAATAATTTGCTGGAAGATTCAGAGCCATGCTGAATAATATGTAAATACATAAATTCTGCTTATCTATAATAATTTAGGATTAATCCTAAGTAGCCATTTAACCTGTCCAATGGAATCAAACACTTTGTGCCAGTGCTGTGTTTGGGAGAGTTTCTCACCTGCTGTTCATGACTGTGATTATTGAAGATGGATGGCTGGAGGTTTGGCTGCTGCCTCTTTAGGAGATCTTTTAAACCAGGATTGGAAGCAGAATTTTTTTTACAGCCTGATGAAAAACATCTAAAGGCTGCCATTGTGTTGTTCAGGCCAGAACAACCCAAAGCCCTAATGTATTTTATCTGCTGTTCTGTTCCTCAACACTATAAATAATTCAGATCTGTTGGCTTAACTACTACTGGCAACTGTTATTTATTAAGAATGACTGAAATAACGATGTGGCTCAGTAGAACAGAATGCATTAGGGACTTTAATGTGAAACAGAATAGCTAAAACATTTTGATTATCCTTTAAAGAAAAAGCCTAAACCCCTAAACCTGCCATTATCCTTTGCAATTCTGCAAAGGACAAGTGACAGTGGGAATTAGGATGGGATCTTTCTGAGTACCTAAAGGGTTTTTCTCTTTAAAAGAGCACTCACCCCAATCACAGAGCCCCTTTTATCCCTCCAGCATCTTGTTCCATGGGCATCATTTTCAGTAATTGTCAGCTTGAGGTTCCAATAAAATCTTTAATGTGCCCCACTGTGTAATCTTTGAATCTGCCTGTAGTTCCACATCTGCCTGTAAAATTCTTTTTAAAAGTGCTGCATTGTTTTTCCGAGTTTGCTTTGGTTTGTTTCTCTTGTGTGTCATGCACAAGAGCAGCAGGAATTTCTGGGAATCAGTGCAAGGGAATTGCTGTTCTCTTGCTCCATCCCCACTTTGGGCTTAATTAATAATATCTGGCACTTCATCATTGACTATGAAATTGCTTTCCAGAGGTCAATAGCATTGTCCCTGTTTTGCAGACACAGAATTCCTGCCATCAGGCAGGGCATTGGTACAGCACAAACACAAACTCCGTGTTCCTGCACGGAATTACAGCCCGAGATGTATCACTGCACAACACCAGAACGCTTTTGCAAGTCAACTGATTATAAATGGGAGCATTTGGAATAAATTTTATATCGCCAAAAAAGAGGTGACGTGCAGGACTTGGATGAGTAATTATCTAATCTTACATCTGGCATAAACACCCAAGCCATTTGTGTGATGAAGTGCAAGGCACAGGAGTGAGAAAGCAGCCAGAGAACATTCGCTGCTGACTCAGTGGCCATAAATCTTCCGGGGTGTGTTTTGCCTTATATTTGATATTTGTTCAATGGGTTGAAAGAAATTAAGTGATCAAATGTCATTTGAGAAATCCTGGCCTGCAGCTCTGATTGTTTTTTCTCAGTTACATGAAGACAAACGTTCCAACAGGAGCAGGGTTTGGGGCTGGGCTCTGTGGGGTCTCACTGAAGCTGAGCATTTGGACAGGAACAATTTTCACCCCTTTTTAAAGAAGTCATTTAACATTTGTTTGCCTCAATGATGATCTGCAGGAGAGAGCAGGGTATCTGTTGCTGTGGAGCATTTTATTTCATTTCTTTGAAATTCAGTCATTAGCTATAACAGCAAAATGCGTTTTTCTTTCTGCCGGATGATTTGGCTGTGTTAATCTGATCTCTGATAAAACAGAGGCTCTGCATTGGGGGATTCTTATTTAACTTGTATTTCTGGACACATCAGATCTGTATGGAATATCCTTTCCACTTAAGGGAAGTATCAGTGGAAGTTTATTTATAACAGAGAGAAAGAATTAGGGCATGAATCAGTGGTAAGTAAATGATGTGCCTGAACTCTTCTGCAAGTTTCCTGCAACATGAACTTTTCTAGAGACTGTGTCATTAATATTTTATAGCAAGGAGAGAAATCATCAAAAACTCCAGCTAGGACATAAAATATCTGAAATAATAAGAATATATATAAGTACCTTCAGAGTGAGCTTGGACACTCTCATTGATTTTAGACAGCATCTCATTCTGGCTTGACAAAATGCAGAATTCATAAATTAAATCTGATGTATACAGCGTACGCTTTTATGCTGATGTTGGCACACTTTCAGATGTAAAATTAAATTACTTTTTCCAATAAGGCAGCATAGATTGAAGCATGGATTCCTTTCTTTGCTAATGGAACCAGGAGAAAGATATTGAATTATGCTGACTTTCGAACTGACTGAGCGCCAAAGAGAGAAAAATCAATGACAATTTTAATGTCCTGTGGAGCTTTTAAACAGCCCTTGCTCTGGCAGGGAAACTCGGTGTGAGGTAACTGCTGTTGACATTGGGTTTCCAGTGAAGAAATTTCCTTCTCCAGGGAGGCAGCGCTTGGCACTGGTGTGGCTTTGTCCTCGTTCCATTCCCAGCGGTGCCAAGCGGGCACTGAGTGGATTTTGGAGGGCTCTGGACACCTTCACACCCTGAGAGGAGAATGTGCTGTGGGAACAAGCAGGATAACCCTTGGAAAACAACAACAAAATCCAGAAGGATCTTTCCTCTCGGTATAAACCCCTGAAAGTCACATGAGTGGGTAATGCCAATAAATTACCTTTATTTTGATGAATTGATGATAAGGTAAACACAGATTTATTTTCCCCATGTGTTTGCATTTTCAAAGCTGAATACTAAAGATCCAAGCTGCACAATCGATGCCCATCAAATCAACGGCTTGTTGGGGGTTTTTAAATTTTATAATAATATTTTTATAATTTTGTAAAGTGCATTTCATAGCAGCAATTAAGATTTCATTATAAAACTATCCAGTCCCTCAGAATCTTACTCCTCAGGTAGAAAATACCCTGATTTAGATGGGGGAGAGTCTATATAGATACATCCTCAACATCTTGGTGTTATACCAGAGGTTCATGGATTGTGGTCCATTTTTCTCTGCATTCCTTCCAAGTCCAGGTTTCCCTTTCTTTTAATAACAGATGGATATAATCTGGCTGTGAAGTGCTGGGGTCTGATTTCCAACAGCAAGCTTTGGATCCTCAGCTCTTTGCTGTAATGAAGAAAACCATCCCACAGTCACTTCTGGGAATTGAATTTCTCGCAGTTATTTGGCTTCCAGCTCCTGGCAGATCCATGCTGGGTTTTTAGGGGTTGTTTGGTTACAGGAGGTGATTTCTGTCATTTAAAAAGCAGCCACAGCATCAGCCCCAGAGATTGGAATATGAGTAACCTCAGAACTGCCACGCTGTGAGGATGAGTGAGAGAAATAATGGAATTTGGTTTCAAAGATAATAGCCAGGCAATTTATCCAGCCTGGAGCTCGGGAGAAGCTGCTTTGTGTGGTTTGGATTCCTCACAGTTCACCCCTGTGGTGTCACAGCTATTCTATTGACAGTCATTAAATCACAAATGCTTATGAGTGGTTTGTGGGCAGCAAGCATTTATATTTTAGATACACATTGCCCTTCATGACACTGTACCTCATCAAAGAGACAAAGGTGACCTTTTTATTTTGTCTTGCTCACATTTTGGTGGCTTTATGTACTGTCATGTGCACTTCACCCTCTGGAGGAGGGAATACTGACTTGCCACGCAGCAGAAAATGCATCAGAGGTCTGAGCCTAATTCATGTGTTGAGAACAGTTTGTGAAAAGCCAAGGGTTTCCCCTGGTGAAGCATCTTAATCCAGCTGTGCAGAGGTGTTCTGATGAGCAGGGCACCTCTGCTTTGGTTATTTTTCAACCTCCAGTTCAGACAGACTTAACCACAGGAACATATCTATGCAAAATTGATCTAGAAAACATCAGTGAGCAGGATGCAAAAGGTTAAATATTCGGTGAAGGCAGTGTCTGCACAGACAGGGGCATGATAAATGTATCTGAAGCAGGGTCTTTTTGCAATGCTTGTGTATTATATTTCTGTTGCTTACAACTGTCAGCACAAGGACAGGATGGCTGGGGATGTGAGCAGGCAGCTGTCTCTGGGAGCCTATAGATAGCAGCTTCCTTGGGTAGCACGTTTGCAGCTCCTTCAAACAGATTTATCAAGCATCTTTACTGTCTCACCACTGCCAGCTCAAATGACTTCTCAAGGAGCTTTGGTTATGCAAGCTTTTAAAAGGTGCATTGTTTTTTTTCTGTTTGTTTCCTTTTTTGTGTGTGTGTGTATGTGCCAGGGTTTTTTTTAGTAACTCACTGCAGCAGATAAATCTAGTGCAGGGTTTCACCATGTGTTAGGGGGGAAAAAAAATAATACTCCATTTGTCCACCGTGACCAGGCTTTAAATAAGCATCAAAACTTGCAGCAGCTGTGCAGAGCAGTGGAACAGCACAGGTCAGAGAGATGCTCTGGGAGAAAGGAGAGGGGAACCTGCAGAGAGAGGAGCTGGAAATAGCATCTGCTTGGCACATCCAGAGGATACATCCATAATCATTTCAGGGCCTTGGAATGCCTCACAGAACATTCCCCTCTGAGTCTTGGGTGAGCTGGAGGAGTTTGGAGACAAACAGGAGCCCCTCAGCTGCCTCCAAATCCCTCTGGATGGCCACGGAAACAGGAGGTGGAGGGAGGAGGGCTGGGCAGAATGAGCAGAATTTCTCTGCTCATTACTGCTGCACTTCACAGCATGGGAACTTTCAGTAATAAAGACTTTAAAGGCTTCTTCAAAGAGCTTCCAGGCTGTATCCAAAGCTCCATCTGGAAGGAGTCTCATGAGACTTTGGAATGTTTTGTAAATACAGGCAGGGGACAAATGAGGTTTTTCTTAAATTGAATCTGGCAAAAGTTGCTTTCTAACAAGAGCTTGCAACAGACCACATGAGCAGGAGTGTCTCCCAAAGTACATCCCTAATGGAATGTCTTTTGGAAAGGGTGCAGTTAATTTGTCATCCCTACAAAGTCTTTTACTACCACAGTAAATTATAGGCCTTTGGGGAATGTGCTGTACTTGGTTCTTTTCAGGCCGTATTCTTGCTCTTGGATTGCTGGGTGAAACCAAATATGCTGCTTTATCCTGTTTGCCTGTGGATTTGTTTCGTGTTTCAGCAGATTGAATAGCATTTCTATTTAAATCATTCCTCATTCTGACTAAAACAATTGCTGTTCTGTGGTGTCAGGGGATTCCTGAGGTAACAGGAACACTGTACATTTTGTGATTTACTGCCCAGTTTGCCCCCGTTCGTTTCAGTCTGTTTTTCCTGCTTTGTTTGGGTTAGTGATGCCTCATCAGCTCCCCCGGACCATGACAGGGTTGGGGATTTTCAGCACTGGTGGCCCTCGTGGAGGATTTCAGCCAGGGACTGCAGCATCATTTTCCCATCAGCAGTGCTAATGCTCCACAATGATGAGTTTTAAGAACTTGAGGTCTCTCTTTGCTGGTTTCCCCTTTTCCTGCAGCTGTTGATGAGACTGTGAGTTACCCAGAGCTGTTGTTTGCCTCTGCTTTCCACTTAACACTTCTGGCACGAGAAAAGAGTGAGAAAAACCTAGGAAAGCTATCAAAATCTGAAAGTATAAACCTTCTATAGATTGAAAATATCTCCCACTCTCATCTTGGTATTTTTTCCTTCAGTTGGGCTCTTAGCAAGAAATTCCAGAACACTTCACAAAAGCAGATTTAGGCCTTCTACAGCCTTCCTCCTCCTCCTCCTCCTCCTCCTCCTCCTCTCCCCGAGGAAATGACATTCTCATTCCTTGTTTGCAGATGAGGAATGAAGGTCTGAGTGGTGAAGTGACTCGTCCAAGGTCAGCTGCTGAGTTAGTGGCACAGCTATGAATAGACAAAGGCATTTAAAGGCATTTTAGCTCTCAGCTCCCCTGCTAAACAAGACAGTGCCCTCCCAGTTTCAATTTGTCAAACTTCATGACTAATAACATTTGAGCATCTAGAACGTGGCAGAAGAATTTCTTTTCGGCAGCCAGCAGATAATCCCTGCTTACACCAACAGCAGGGTGGCAGCTCCTCCCCGTCCCCAGAGATCCTGGTGACGCTTTTTGGGTTTTGTGAAGAGAGGGGTGAACTGCCCTCCTCGCATTGCTGTTTGTGGGATGCTGTAGCTGCTCACCTGAGTGTTCACTTTGGTGCTGAGAACAGAGATCCCAGAGCTGACTCTTCATTTGTCTTGGTGTAGCAGTAATGAAGTGTCCTCAGAGCAGTTTGCCTTCGCCAGCTATTTTAAACCTCCAGTGCAATCTGCTGTTCCTTGAAGGGAAAAAGTAATTCAACTAAAAGTGCTCTGAGGAGTACAAGTGAGGGAAGTAAATGTTGAGTGGTGCTAATCAGGAAGAGGAAGTCATCTGTCTGCGTGTGGGCACTTCCCTGCTCACATGGCACAGCCCTGAGACAGCCACATAAGAAGCTTTGTGATCAACAAATGTCAAGGGCAATTAATTGTTCGGCCAGCAGCTGTTATTATTAGGACAAGGAGTGGCCAGACACAGAAGGAAAGCCTTCAGCTGGTTTATTTTCTCTACCTTTCCCTTCGAAATTGCTCAGTTGCTCAAACTCCAGTGGTGAACTCCCATGCAATAAGAATTTTAAATTTGTCCTTTTTTTTTTTCTTTTTTTTTCTTTTTTTTTTTTCAGTAGGAGAGTTTGTATTAGATTTAGAGCACACAGGAACAGCTCAGGGAAGGCATTCAGAAAGTCCTCCCCTCTTTAATGCTATCAGGATGGAGAGGAGTTGTGTGTTAAACTGGTAACACAATAATATGTGGGTGGAATTAAACCCACCTCAGACTGGTTTTCTCAAACTTAATTGATGGAAGCAGAGCACTTTTAGGCTTGATTTAATACCTTCCCAGAGTTATTCCAGGACTACTGCAATGCAACTGTGGGTGTTCTAAACACACCTACGCTGCCAGAGAATCAGGAAGGATGTACTTAAAATCCCCTAATTTATCTAATAACATCTTTAGCAGCTTTTTGTGTAGGTTTAGCATTGTAATGGAAATGCACTCTTTGGCTGGATAAAGAGCTGCTGTGTGGAACTGCTGCCTCTGGCTGTGAGGACACGTGAACAGCACTGGGAGCTGGGGAGGGAAATACTCTGTCCTGCTACACCCCCTGTAAATGCACCTTTCACTCGTGTCACCGCAGTTAAAGAATTAAAAATTAGTTAATATCTGAAACTCCAAATAGAAGTGTTCGTGGCTCTGGGTATCCACAGACAGTGCTGTCCCCCCTCCCAGGTCTAAAGAAAGCAAAAAATTCCTCCTCTCTGGGATATTTTTAATTTGCTGTTTATGTCCTGAGTCTATTTTAGCCCCAGTTCTTAACCAGGTTCCCTCTTTGCCCATCAGTGGATGTCCCTGAGGGATTCTTGATAAGTGACACAAAACAAGTTTGTTTTTCTAAGGAGTTTCAGCACTGAGCTGGTCAGGGGAAGCCTCGGACTGGAAACAAGCTCAGATTCCTGCTGGTGCCCTGCTGGAATAATAAATTATTCCATCCCGGGCACTGCAATCTCTCCCTTTTTTTGGGAGAATCTCATGCAACATGAGCAGAACCAGCATCACTGCATGAAAAGCCTGCTCTTTGTGAGCTAAATAAAGACAGAAGAGACAGAAAATCAGCTCCTCCACGTGCCAGCAGCAAGGGATGTCCCGATGTGTTTTCCTGCTGGTGGCTCCTGCAGCGGGAAGTGCTGATGTCAATGGGATCAGAGCCCTGGGCTGTGCTGGGAACAGCCGAATTCCCCCAGCAGCGGAGCTTCCTGCGTGTTTTAAGAGCTTGAGGTCTCTCTTTGCTGGTTTTCCCCTTTCCTGCAGCTGTTGATGACACTGAGTTATCCAGAGCTTTGTTTGCCCGGCTGGGAATTCCAGGGAAAACCTTAGGATGGATGGGGCCCTAACGAGGTGCGAGTGACTTTCAGAGCTTGTCTAACAATGTTGGACTTTATTGCTAATCCTATCCTTCAAGCGTTTATAGATATGTTGAACAGAAGAAATAGGTTAAGAAAATGTTTGTGTTCATTGACTGTTTCCTGGATTTCTGGCTTGGAATTCTGTGGTTGATGGATGGTTTCCGGGCTGAAATTGGCTCTGTGTCTCTCTGTGGCCCTGTGACAGTGGAATGTCTTGGGAAAGACACAGTTACCCCAAAAATATCTGTGGAAATTGGAAGTTTCGGGCTGTGTCAGCAGGAGACACCTGGAGAGGCTGAGGCTGACCAATGGGAAATGCAAAGTCATACTTAATTTGAGAGGTATTAAATTCCTCTTGAATGAGAGAATGTACATTAAACTGGCCTTGGCTTCCTATAGATTAATTAACCTTTGGGGGATACCAGGTTTAATTAAACTACAGTGAGTTAAAGCCACTTCAATCTGGGTAGAAATCATTCCTGAGGGAGCTTTTTTACCTTATGCACATCAGCTCCCTGTAGGTTAACCTTAACTTCCAGTGCCCCTTCGAGAGGCTTTGGACACTTTGAAATCCGAGGAATTCTGGAACCCTGACTCCAAATCTTAGGAGAAACTGGACTTGAATTCAAATTGTACCATGCATATGTAAAAATGTGCAGTTGTGTGACAGACTCTGGAGGGTTCAACTCTAGATGAAAAGAATTTAAATGGAGGTTATGAACTGAAACATTAAAACTTAAGAAAGAGGGAACACAGGAGTGAAAGAGGGCAACTAAAACCCATCAGTGAGTCTGAGCTCTTGCTGCAGGGCTGTGCTGCTCTCTGGCAAAGAACCTCGGTGAAAAATACACTCATGTTGCCTTGCTGGATCACACTAAAACATCTTCTTGTGGCTTTCTCTTTTTCTTTTCCAGTAACTGCCCCTCATTCCTGGCCTCTGCTTTAGCCAGAGCCACTTCAGATGAGGTCCTGCAGAGCGACCTCTCGGTGCATTTCCTGCCCAAGCACGTGGACAACGCCGACGGCATCATCCGTAAGTGCCACCTAAAGGAACCTGGGCTGCAGTTCTGGGAGAGGAACATCCCATAACAGGGTGTAAAAAGGTTCATGGGGGGGCTCACCACCGCTCCTGACAGAGCTGGACGTCTGAGTTCTTGCTCAAAGCTTTCTCACCTTCGGAATCGCTCGTATAAGTGCATTTTCGTGGCCCTGAATCTCTCTCTCAGCACTTTATACAATGTGCTTCTGCTGGCAAGTGCCAGTTGTCCTCCCTCATCCTTGGAGCAAAGTCAAATATATGTGGGAAGAGATAATTTAATTCTGAATTATTTCAGTCAGTGTGGTTTTTACTATGGCTTGTAAGTTTTTTATGTGGTTTTAGCAAAAGGTAGTGTAACGAGATTTCGTGATTAAAAGGAAGAAAATTCCTTTTCCTCATTTATCTGTGTTGGCTGACGAGATTTTTGCAGCCTCCAGCTCAAGGTCGTGCACCCTAGATCATTTCAGGACTCTGCTGACCTAAATAACCTTGAAAATTGGCTGGGTTGTTCAGTACAACAAAGACCAATGTTTCTCACATGTACTGACAGGAACTCTGTCATTTGATCTTGAAAATACAGTCCCCAAACCGCTTCACCCATTCCCTCTTTTTTTGATTAAAAAAAAATTCTTGTAAATTATTCTGGGGATAAGGAGGATCTATAAATCTGGCTCTTCAAAAAGGAAGATTTTGCTGTATTCCCCAGAGGCCCTTGGAAACCTGAGAAACAGAAAAACATGTTCTGGGTTCCCTTTCTGTAGGTATTGCTGCCTCCTCCTGCTGAGCAGGTAAATGGAATAGATTTGTCATTGTTCTGGCTGAGCAGCCTTCATTAATTTCAAATTGAGATCTCTGAAACTTGCATAAATATTTGACAGTCTCCAAGGAAATGTTGACTAAGCCTCCACACAGAATATCTACAGAATTCAACAAAAAAAAAGAAAAAAAAGGAATAAAAGAAAGGAAAAAACCCCCACCACAAAACCCTCACACCTACAGGAACTGCCATTTAAATATATCTGTAAGACACAGATGCAAACATAGATTGAGATGGGAACAGACTGGAGCAGGCACTAAGAATAGGGCTCCAGATGCAGTTTGTTGAGGTGAATTGTCATAATGAGGGTACTTGGAAATAAAATATCCCTTTGCTGATGCAGTGTGGAGTGTTAAATTGTGAGGGTTTAGGGGGAGAGGAAGAGAGAAAACATCCTCTGGCCTGTAGTAAAGCAACAGCTTCATACAAACCCTACAATTTCAAATAATCTAAGTGATAATTTTCCAAAACAGAACATCAGCTCAAGTGTCCTAGGAGGACAGAATCACAGATTGGTTTGGGATATTAAAGATCAGGTCCCACCCTCTGCCATGGGCAGGGACACCTTCCACTATCCCAGATTGCTCCAAGCTCCATCCAGCCTGGCCTTGGACACTTCCAGGGATCCAGGGGCAGCCACAGCTGCTCTGGGCACCCTGTGCTCCATCAGTGCTTCATCAGCCACGAGGGCAAGGTTTGGCCTAGAAAACCCCACCAAAACTGGTGGCAGCAGCAGCTCCATCCTCGAGACCCTTCCAGGGAGTCCCTTGAGGAGCCTGGGGTGGGTGCTGAGAGCAAATCTGCCCTCAGGGGTGCTCTGCAGGGAGACTTCAGTGCTTTGGGAGAAAGCAGAGGGAAGTGTGGCAGGTGGTGAAAATAGGATTTCTACATCTTGGAGTCTGATGCTCAGAGTTCACCGTGCCCTGATGCTGTTTGAGCTGCTGCAGAATGTGAGACCAAGCTGAATTTCACTGCCTGGCTTTAATATTCAGTTCTCTGTCAGGGGTTTTTTTATGAACCCAGAAAGATTTTTACTCTGTGTAATACAAGGAGACATTTACCTGATTTGCCTCAAGTTTGAATTTGCTGGAAGAGGAAAGAAAAAAAAAAAAAAAAAAAAAAAAGCTATTTCAAATTTCCTTAGTGGCACATTTCACTCCGAGAATTGCAACGTGACAAATCACATCCTGTACTTAGGAGTGGTGAGAGCAGCCCTTGGTGTGCTGGTGGAAAGAAATGAAACCCCAGGACAGAAGAATGCAAACCTTAAAAGAAGGCAAAGAGGTTGGAGTCCACAAATGTAGGATTGCAAGAATAGGGGTCTGTTATGTTTGGGGTGAGCATGTGTTTTGGGATATTTGAGTCACAGGCCATGACTCTTCACTTCCAGCTGCACTGGAGAGGAATAGGAGGTTTTCCATGAGACCTGAATGAGGTTGGATTTCTTTTTTGAAAGGTCAGGTTAAGCACATTTAGGTTTGGGGTTTGTTTGTGGAGGAAAAGAATCTCGTGGAAGTTTGGCATTGTTAAAGAGCCACCAAAGGAGGCTGGATAGCAGGACTGTGTGACCCGGTGGGGCTATCAAATTTCCAGATGTCACAAAGCAAATCGTAATGTCCCATCACCCAGTTGTTCCAGGTTCTAGGAGATGGATCCTAGAGATCTCCAAAGAGATCTCCAAAGAGATCCAGAGTTCCTAGACTAAGGAAACCCTTGGTCGTGGTTCTGACCCCTGTTGTCACACTGTCCATGTTTTCAACACAGCTCATGAAATGTGGCACTAAAAAGCAGGATCTGATTCCTGGTATTCTTCCTACCCTCGTTCTGCCCTGTCATCTTTGGGAACAACAATGCCTGAGCTGGATTTCCCACTTGCTGTGGTGCAGCTCAGCATTACTTCCAACCTTGGGGATTTGGGAGCAGCAGGAGGGAAATGAAATTCTCCGTGACACAACCGCAGTGACAGCTGAGTCAGCTCAGGCTCAGCGTGGCAACATTAACAATTGATGAGTAATTTCCAGCTGTGGGGGGGTGGTTTTTATTGTGGTGTTTTATTATTCTCCTGTTTTAACCTCACGAGCAGCTCCTGATGACGCTGACAGCCCGCAGGGTCCCCTTGGCAGGGTGCTGAGGATCTCAGCAGGGCCCCTGGGCTCGATGCCATCCTCCTGCAGAGGGGCCACAGCCACAGGACTCTGCCATGTGCCCACTCCCCTCCACCCTGACCAGTGGGGAGAAATGGGAGAGCAAAATCTGTGGGCTTTCCTCTGGGAAATACACCTTGGACACCTCAGGTTGGATGTGTTCCCTCTTTAAATACGTCACCCAAAGAGATTTTTGGTGGCCCCAGAGAGAGCAGGACAGGTGGGGTGAGGAACCCCCACACTCACACTGTGGCAGTGCTGGGATGACACAGTTGTTTGATTTACAGTTTTAAAGCTGTGTGGTCAAGCAGCCGAGGTTCTTTTTGGTTATTTATGCAGTGTATTTTCAGCACAACGACTCTTGATTGAACCAACTCATAATCAACAGGGCTGGGGCAGTGTCTTGTTCCTAAGGGTCTTGTCCCTCTGGTCATTGTAGACCTGGGACAGAAATCTGTAAATGCTGCTTTTAGGCTCTTCACAGAACTGCTGTGAAGCAAGAGATGCTGCAGCTCTCCCCTCTCCTCCCTGCGTGTGAGCCCCTCCTCCTCCAGCAGTGATTGGCATCTTGGTTTGCTGCTGTTTAGCTTTGAAGAGCCCAGGCTTTGGTGAGCCATCACGAACAAAGAGATTTGGATGTGTTCAGCTCTGATGCCGACTTCCTGTTTTCCTCTCCTGAATTTCAGAACAAATGTCAAGTGCCTGAGTTTTCACGTTTTAAAATGACAATTTCTCAGGAGTGACAGTTCAGCGTTTTCTTAAATTTGAGGCCTTTATGGTTTTCTCATTTGCTCACACGGATTTCTCTGACACATCAGAATACTGGAATAATAGGAAATCTGGAAAGAGCTAAGAAGGCACCTGTGCACTGCTGAAAGTGCACAAAACATCTTAAAATTACTCTACTAATTTCTGCAGATCGTTTCCACTGTCTTGCCGGAGCTCTGCAATGAAATGGTGTTTAGAATAGAGAATTTGGTCCAAACCCAGTGTGTCATTGTCACGGAGGCTGGGTTTTGTAGGTGGCACCTGTGCCATGACAAAGGCCCTGTCAGAGCTGCACCACCCTGGGCAGGGCCACACCAGGGATCCAACACTTTTCGTGCCTTTCGTTTTCTCTGCTGCTGCAAATGAGTTCCCCAAAGGCACAGGGAAATGTTTAAGTTAAAAAGACAAACAAACAATGAGCTGCTTACTGATGAATGCTGATTATGGTGAGTTTGGCTTCCTCTTTTCATGCATCAGAGCCCAGAATTTCCCTGCTGACATCAACTGCTTGGCTAAAATGGTTTTGTTTCATCTTTATAATGCGTGCAAGGGAGAAAACTCTGCCTCAATAACACTCTCAAGGCTTTTATTTGTGGTTTGTGCCTTCCCCCAGAGATCGAGACGGTGAAGCTGGCCCGTTTAGTTTACAGCAAACTGCACGAGATCTGCAGCAGCTGGGTGAAAGATTTCCCCCTGCAGCCCAAGCCCCACCGCTACTACGAGACCTCCATCCACGCCATCAAGAACATGCGCAGGAAGATGGAGGACAAGCACGTCTGCATCCCCGACTTCAACGTGCTCTTCAACCTCGAGGTGAGCTCAGACGGGGAGACACAGTTCTGTGATCAGTGCTGCTGGATCACGTTCAGCAGGAGGTTTTCCACTGAGGAAGTGAAAGGTGATGGATCTGAGGAGACCAGGTGATGACCATCAGGTCACCTCACAGCTCATCTCTGAAGCTGTTCGGCAGCTGGGGGTGGGTCTGCTCTGCTTTTCGATCCTTCCTCTTGGCAGGAAGAAGCCAAAAGCAAATATAAGGAAATTAAGTTTAAAAAAAACAAACCAAACCCAAAACTTACAGGGCTGTGGGGTGCAGCTCACACACAATTCTAGGAATGTGAGTAGTTTGGTGGAACTGGGGCCTGTCTTCCCTTCCATTAATTTCTTCATGTGGCCATTGGTCAGACACTCATCCTTGCTCTCTCTTAAGATATAAAGCTGGACACTGAGGAATGGAAAGTAAAAGAAAATGGCAAGAATTTTACCTTAAGGATCAAATTGCTGCATAATTGCTTTACAATTACACCCTGTCACTTTAATAACCATCTTCTGCCCCATCCACATTCTTACCTTTAAATTATATTAATGCAAACAGAGGCAGATGTTTCCTTTGCCTGTCAATTGCCAGCTTTCTCATTCCAATTTGTGTTGGAGCCCATTACCTAAAAATTACAATGTGCAAATATTCCAGTCACTGAGCTGGCTGTCAAGGTTGAATTGGCTCTGTCAGTGGGTTGGTGTTGTGTGTGTGAATAGGCACAGGAGTTGCTGTCTCCTGGTACCACGTTGTTTCTCTGAACAGAGGAGGGGAAGCTGAGAAAACTGCCTTGAAGATGAGTGATTTTGCTGTATTTGATTTGTGAATGTAACCACAATTTTCTGATGAGAGAGCACATGCAGTTTTTTTTTTTTTAAACACAGGCATCTAAGATGTTATGTTTTAGATTTAAGGAAAAGAGTGAAAGCAGCGGCTGGCTGCTTCACATTTTAACTGTACTGGCATTTTATCCCTGGTGGATTCCAATCATGATGTAGACTTCATGCAAACTGTATTGGATGTTCTCTCTCTGCAGTTTTTGCAATCACAAAATCTCCTGCACAATTTGATGAGAATGGCACTTCCTATTTAAATTGTGTGACTGAACTGTAACAAATGGGGCCTCAGGAGCACTGAGAGCACCACACAGGGGATTCTGGCAGGGCATCTCTTGCATTTTGCCAGTAGAATTCAAAAACAAGATGGAAATTTCCCATTGATGCAAGTGCAGGTGGTCAGGGTAGTTTGCTTTTCCAGTGGAGACTCTCTCTAATTACAAATTAATGAGGACAGCACAAATCCCAAGTTCAAATCTTTAAGACAATCCGATGTTTGTGTTGCTTTCACCTGAGTGTTTTCCTCCCTCTGTTTCCCCTGTCAGGACCAAGAAGAACAAGCTTATTTTGCAGTGTTTGATGGCCATGGAGGAGTGGATGCTGCCATCTATGCCTCCATCCACCTGCACGTGAACATGGTGCACCAGGAGATGTTCCAGCACGACCCAGCCGAGGCTCTGTGCCGAGCCTTCCGCGTCACCGACGAGCGCTTTGTGCAGAAGGCAGCCAGGGAGGTGAGGGGCTCTGAGAGCATCCAGCTGGAGCTCCTGCCTTTTCACGGGGGACAACAGGCACAGGAGGCTCAGCACTGAGCTCTCCATGCACTGGTCCCCACTGGTGGCTTTCACATCCCATAAAAATGTCAGCTCCTGCTTCTCACACTAAAGGATGCTGCTGCCATTCCCACACTCAGCTGCCCACCAGGCTCAGTCCTTGGGTTCACTGACACACAGGTGTGTGTGCCTGACAGTGACAGGAGCCGTCCCAGCAGTGCCCAGCTCCTGGCGGGGGGGTTCCATGCCAGGGATGTCACAGGGCACGTTCGAGTTCAGCCAGGTTGGCTCTGAGGGGCTGTTAGTGAGCAGTGGTAGCCATAGGGAAAGCACTGCCTGTTCCTCCCTGGGAACAGCCTCTGTGCTGCAGTTTCAACGTGTTCTGTCCCTGAGTTAAGTAAGAAAATGCTTTGAAATGGAAATGTATTTTTCTCCCCAGAGTCTGCGCTGTGGAACCACCGGGGTGGTGACTTTCATCCGAGGGAATATGCTGCACGTGGCTTGGCTGGGGGACTCCCAGGTCATGCTTGTGAGGAGAGGCCAAGCTGTGGAACTGATGAAACCCCACAAACCAGACCGAGAGGTGAGAAGGGCCTGTCCCAGCAGCCCTGGGCAGTGCCCAGCACAGGTGCCAGCTTTGGGGGAGCACTGCCATGCCAGGATCCCTTTGAACAGCAGTGCTCAAATATTCCACTTATCCTAGTTTGTTTGAATCTGTGTGCAAATCCTTTGTGAAAATCCAAACATTTGATGGGAGTGTTGAGCGTGTGAGGCAGCTTTGACTGCTCTGTCCAAACCTCTCTTGTGTTGGTGTTCAGGATGAGAAGAAGCGAATCGAGGCCCTGGGTGGCTGCGTGGTCTGGTTTGGAGCCTGGAGGGTGAACGGGAGCCTCTCTGTCTCCAGAGCTATCGGTAAGAGAGAGCCTGCAGTCCTTTCTGAGACTTGCTTTGCTTTTTAACTATAAAATTTTAATTTTCTAGTCATCAAAATTTGACATACAGCTGAAGACAGACCTACGAGCAATAACCTCTATTTTTCTCCCTACAGTCTGAGGGAATAATTTCCAAATAATTGCTTTAACTTGGGGTAAGAGTCATTGGCTCCACACTGAGTTAATAAAGGGCTGCTGGAAGCCGTGGCTGCAAACCCACAGTTGTGTTTCTCTGCTTCTCTTCCACAGGGGATGCTGAGCACAAGCCATACATCTGTGGGGACGCAGACTCTGCCTCCACGGTGCTGGATGGCTCTGAAGACTACCTCATTCTGGCCTGTGATGGCTTCTACGACACAGTCAACCCCGATGAGGCAGTCAAAGTGGTGGCTGACCATCTGAAGGAGAACAACGGTGACAGCAGCATGGTAGCACACAAGTTGGTGGCATCTGCTCGGGACGCCGGCTCCAGCGACAACATCACGGTCATCGTGGTGTTCCTCAGGGACATGAACGCGGCGGTCGCGGTCAGCGAGGAGTCGGACTGGACGGAGAACTCTTTCCAAGGTGGCCAAGAAGACAACGGGGAAGACAAAGAGAACCATGGAGACTGCAAACGGCCCTGGCCCCAGCACCAGTGCTCAGCACCTGCAGATTTAGGCTATGAAGGACGAGTGGACTCCTTCACCGACAGAACTAGCTTAAGCATAGGGTCCAGCGTTAACCCCTTGGATGATCAAGGCTATTTAGACCTGACAAAAACAGAAACTAGTACACCTCAGAGTGCCAAATGTCTGCCACCAGTCCAAGCGTTTAGTCCTGGCATACCAAAGAGTGCGGGCTCGATCAGCAGCTCCCCCGTGAAGAGCGATTCCCCGGAGCTCCGCGCGTCCTGGGGCTGCGGGCGGAGCGATCGCAGGGAGGACGGCGCCCCTGTGAGCTGGGGCGCTGCAGGGCAGGGCATCTACAGGGTCAGGGGTTTGTCCCCCGTCTTCTCCGGGCTGGAAGATGAACTGTTCAAATCCTTGGGAAAACGAGCCGCGTTCCCTCATTTCCGACTCTGCAACGGGAAGAGGCGGCGAGGAGCCAGGCTCACACCAAAGTTTCACACGCCGCTCTGGGCTCATGAGCCCTCGCAGGGAGAAGGATCCGGCCTGGCCTTCCCTGCCCGGGGCCGCAGGAGCAGGAGGGCCTTGGCCCGACCCTCCCCGTGGTGGAGGCTGCCCAGCCACGGCTCTTACAGCGAGTGTTTGATGCGAAGACAAATTCATTGTATAGCAGACCCACACCTCTATCAATGCTGTAAAATGTAATCACCCCCCCCTCGTGTTCCCTCTGTCAGGCTCCCAAAGTAGACATTCCCCAAATAAAACTGGCATCATCAGAAAGCGAAAAAAAAAAAAAAAAAAAAAAAAAAAAAAAAAAAAAAAAAAAAAAAAAAAAGAAGAAAAAGAAAAAGAAAAAAAAAGAGAGGTGGGCATTTCCGAACTATACTCCAGTCCCCTGCCAAGCTCAACCCCTGTGTAAATAGATCTAGGAATTAAGCAACGTAGTCGTTCGGATCTCTAATAAAGTTTGGTGGTGGTGCCAGCCCCAGCAATGCCGCAGCCGCCCGAGCACCCGCACACAGCGCCACATCCAGCAGGGAGAGCCCGGCAGCCGCTGCACGGGGAGACAGCGCCGGGCCACGGCCCCCAAACACGCAGAAGGTTGCACCTGCCTGAGAAATGTCTGTGGAGCAATACTCAAAGAATGATCTGGGTTAGAACTGCCAAATTTTCTTAGAGCGGGGGGAAGTTTCCATAGAGTCGAGGTGTGGGGGGTTTTTGGGGGGGTTTTTGTTTTTCTTTCCGTGTTCTGCTTTCTGTTTATTCCAGGTGAGCGTTAAGATGAATTAGAAAATTACATCCACTTTTGCAGGTAGACGACTAAAAGCCATACAGGGTTTACCAGGTACCTTAGGAATGGACACACTAAGCTCCTGCTGCTCTGGTCTCAGACTCCCATCGAGGTACAGATACATAATTTACCTTCTTTTTTTTTTCTTTTTCTTCCCCCATGTAATATAAAATGCGGAGTATTAAGAAAACTTTTCTTGCAGTTTGAAAAAAAATATATTTCCTATGGCTGGAGGTGCAGTGTAGGGAATTTCATATCTTTCTGGTGCTTATATTGGCATTTTTCTCATTTCTCAGTTTAGGAAATTGTTCTCAATGAGTTGAACATGATTGTGCTTAATGCTTTGAGCCAACCTCTTCTCACCTTAACTTCATCTCAGGTCTTAAAAGAGCCCAACCCGTGGAGGTGCCCAGTCCCACCCTCTGTCCCTGCCCCGTGCCAGCGGAGATCAGGAGCTCTGTGGTTCTGGGGAGGATTCCCAGGTGGCAAAGGCAGCGTTTCCCATCCAGTGGCAGCAGAAGGATGCAGCAGCTCGGCTGCCACGGGCTGCTCAGGCTGTGCAGGGCCGGGAGCCGGAGCGATCCGGAGGGGATGGAAATGCCGAGGATGCGGCAGAGCAGGGGCTGCGCTGGGGCTTCAGCGGAGACGGTGGAATTCAGTGCCCGGGCAGGGCCGTGCTCCGGCTCCCCCGGGCCCACGAGGGCCAGGGAGGAACTCAGCTGCCCTTCTTTGCATAAGCAGCGGCCACCAGCCCCTCCCCGCTCCCGTGGGGTCACACCCTTAGGGGAGCCGCTAATTGGGACGTAAATAAGCGGCCGATTCCCATCAGCTCCACTAAGCCCAGATCCCGTTCCTGCCCTTTGTTACAGGGATGCATTAGGAAGAATATGAATACAGTAAGTCTTCATAGGCACTTAGTGAACAATCCGTACCATTTTAGCAGTAACAATAGCAGTATTAGTGTTTAGCTAGAATTTGCAAAGTATTTTAATATTAAGTAGTCGAGAAAATAATTCGAAACGACGAGATGGCGAGGTTTGAATTCTGCCAATTTCTGCTGCTTCTCTCTTTGATGCACTATTTTAAAAGCAATCTGATGAACGGCAAAAGGCTTTGTGAGCAACCAGGAGCTGGAGCGTGGCTTTAGATTCCTTTGATCTTTTTCAGACTTTGTTTTAATCTTACGGGATCATTGGCTCTTATCTGCCATCTTATTCTGCCTTAGCTGTTGTCAATGTTCTCTTTAGCTGCAGCTTCTGTTCCAAGTCAGATTTACCGAGGAAATTTGAGAAACCATGAAATGGTGAAATATGCAATTCTGGGGCATCTCTGTGGTGCCTTTGTTTTCAATTATTCGCAGTAATAATGACTCACTGAAAGTCCATCTTTAGCTGACTGTCGTGTTCCAGAGAGAAAGGTGGTGTAAGTGCAATTCTTGACGTGAGTAAATTCGAATGCAAACCCGTCACGGATGATAAAACTTCTTCCCAGTCTGCAGGAGCAGTTGAAGAGCACTGGACTGCATGTGTGCTGTTTTGGGAAGGATCTAGCATTTTTAGGTGTGGATTCATAAATGGTAATTCTGCGACTCATCCCATTTATCTTGCTAGGAGAAAAAAAAAAAATCCACCATCATAGTTGCAGTGTGGTCAGGTAAAACCATTGTATAGATAGAGCAAGTGTTCATTTCTTCACTAACTGCATATTTATAGAGTAGATAGGAACCATTTGTAAGGTAAGTCCTTTAAAGTTCTATAATATTAAAAGTAGTGGTTATTGGTCTGATTATGCTGCTCTTGACTCTACACACTAGACAAAAAGCAGTGCTTGTGAAATGCAGTGTTTTCTCTTAATGCCACTGGTGATAGGAAGTAGTTCCTTCAGTTCAGACTCCTGTGCCCTTATCTGCTGCTTGCTGACGTAAGCAATAATCCCTCTCTAACGGTATCTAAGTGTTCTGTATCTCGTACCTTGATCGTCTATCTGGTGACAGTGTAAAATATTAGGCTAATAGAGAAGTATCTCATTGTATTTATTAACTGTTGATACTGAGATCCAGTCTGTGACCTGTGTTTTGTATTTTTATCGTGTATCTTAGTGGTGGTGAAAATTTGTACAACCAATCTTTCCAATAAAGAGCTGAAGTATCCCTTGATCCGCGTTCACACAACCCCGCATCCCTCTCGGTCGACGTGACCGTGGTTGCAGAACCAGGAGGTAGCAGTGACAACGTGACTGGAGTTTTGTTCTCTTTCAGTTGTGCTGGTTTTGAGGAAGGGGCTCGGGGCTGGTGTGCCTGGGCTGCTCAGAACTCGCTCGTAAACTCTTCACTGTGAGTACTGCGGGGCTCCCGCGCCGCTTTCCCAACCCTGAGCGGCACGTGGGGTGCAGAGAGAGGAACAGCACCGGAGCAGGGAGCTCTTCACCCATTCCATTTGCACTAGAGGTGGGTGGAAAGGCACCTGTGGAACTTTTCTTTACCCCGAAGTGCCATCCATTGTCCTTGAGAGTGAAAACCGTTCCGTGGCTGAGTTGTTGAGTGCGGTGGCGCTGGAGGACGATGTCCAAGCAGACTTTACCTTACACCACGTTTCTGGTGGTGCATCATCCTAGAAACTCCGCCTGTTTTTGGAGCATTGTGTGTCAGTTGTCCCGTGGGCAGATGAGGCACAAGGAGTTGTGTGCATAGACATGGTTGCTGTAGTTCAGGTCCACTCTCTCCTCACCAAATCCTCCCCACCCCAAGATTCTGCAGGAATAAAGCAGAATGAAAAAGATTGGTCTAAATTAGGGGCTGTTTTAGCACAATTTCTTCACTGGGCACTTCGTCACATAAGCAAAGCCATCCAAGGGGATACTGCAGCTTTGTTCATGTCTGTAATTTAGGGCAATCTTTCTTTAATTCACATCCTCTTTGCGACAGGAACAAAACTTTCTACCCTCGTATCACGTGCAATAAAAAGGAAGCACTAACACGACCCCGGACTCCAATGTCCATGCCCCTCTCCAGCCCTGGCACAGCCCTTGCCAGCATTAAAGCTAAAGACAAACAATTCCCACCTGTCAGGGTCTTGTACAATCCTTGTCGTGTCCGGTTTTTCCTCCTTCCCTCTGAAGACACCTCGGGATGAGAACAGGGGAGGTGGCTGAGCTCACCCCCCCCAGTGCTGCTGCTTGTGGCCAGCCAGGCACGGGCTCAGCTCCTGGCTGCTCCTGCTGACCTTTCTGTAGTACCTTGTTCATGAAACATGTTCTTGATGAAGTGAATAAATCCAAGCTAAATCATGTACAAGCGTTGGGACTTTTCCATTTGCAATCTTGTTCTACAGTTCACCCGCGAGTTTAGTTCTAACCATGTATCAGTCATCCATATTTTATTTATGAAAGCTGTTTATACAGGAAAAACTGTTGAAGTTTTACCAATATCTTAATAAAACAGTAATTTAAACCACACTCCAGCTAGTCTGGTTATTGAAGAGCTAACAAAGGCAGAGAGCAGCTGTGCCCTTAATGCGGTGAAAGGGGGTTTCCTTTGTGGGATATGGAACTGGAGTTACTCAGCTGAGCCCTGGCTGAGCTCTGGCTCCCTGGTGCTCAGAGCCCATTGTGGCCAAAGGGGAGGAGGCTGTTAGGGCACAGCCCAAGGAGATCAGTGCCTTCCAAGCCCCTTTCCCCACCCTGTTCTTTCCAAAGCAGCTCTGAACAAGCTGTCCATGAAGGTGAGCAAAGCAACAGCTGGATGCAAGCTCCAGAGCCGTCACTGCCTTCAGCCTGGGCCTCTCACTGGGAGTAAGGCAGAGCTCCATGAGCGCAGTGACTGAGCTGTGTGCAGGGAGCAGCACAGCCCCGAACACTCACAAAACACCTCCAGGCTGTGGGCCGGGCCCTGGCCCCCTCCACTGGCACAGGATCTGCTCCCTCTGCAGCTGAGGCTCAAAGCAACTTTGGGGAAAACTCTGCATCCTTCTCCATTCCTGTTTGAATCAAGGAGATTTAAGAACTTGGTCTGGCTTCTACAAATAGAATCCCAGAGGGGTTTAAGTGCTTTTCACTGAACAATTAAGGGGAAAAGTGACAGGTGGACGGCAGGACAAAGTCCCTCCATGTGCAGCCAGGCATTGCAGCAAGGGGAGCTGACCCTGACAGCCTCCACCATTTTACTTATCCACACACAAAACACCTAAAATTGAGATTCCAACATTCATTTTATTAACAAAGTGCAAACAGTTTCAAACTAAGAGTTGTAGAGCACATTCACATGGACACAGGCAGCCACACAAGGACAACACCAGGGCTCATGCTTTGTCACTAACCAGGCATCAGCTCCCAGAGGAGCCTCACAAGGACTTCAGCAGCTCAAAATGCAACAAACAAAGAGTTTGGCAATGGGTGTGGTTGGTCCACGTCACCAACTGGGGAAAACAATTGGAGTGGTGGCTGTTTTCCCCCAGCATTCCAAGGACAGTCACACATTCCAGTGACACAGCAGGACACTCATCCCCCGGGAATGGGCTCAGCACCTTCCCCACAACTCCTCAGAGCAGCTGAGGCTGGTGGAGCAGCAGTGCCAGCCCTCAGTGCCTGCCCAGGTCCTTGTGCCCCAAGGGCAGGGTTACGACAAGGCAGAAGAACCATTTGCCAGAGCGGAGAGGGCACAGAGCCTCGGGCTCAGCTCCAGGGGATGAATGCACACACCTCTCCCAGGGATGCAGCCGTGGGTCTTCAGGCCTCCAGCCCATGCTCTACCTGCTCCAAACAAAGTCAGTTTGAAAACTCTCCTGCTGGAGCAGTTTAAAGGCTTCAAACAAACATCATCTCATGAGGTAAAATTTTCTGCCAGCTACTTCAACCCCAGTCAGCTTTGGAAGCATTTAGAGCTCAGCCCTGCCTCCCTCCCTCCCAGAGAGCCTCAGAGGCAGAGGGAGCTCAGGATCCTGGCACAGGATGAGCAGCAGCTCCTGGAGCAGCACAAGGAAGGGGCAGCCCCAAGGAGAACCTTCCCAGTTACCTGGCGCTGTCATCTCCAGGGACAAAGCTGAGATCATCAGAGCTGGCCCGATCCCCATCTGGCAACACCGAGGAGAGCTCTGAGGATAAGAACAACACCAGCAAAGCCCAGTCAGCCTCAGCAGTGAGCACTGGAGCAGCCAGGGAATGCTCCCTCCCTCCCTGCACTCAGGCCAAAACTTCACCTCCTTGGCCACACAGCTTTGATCCACTGGACTGGTCGTAAAAGCTTAACCAGAAGACTTTCTGAAGCTCTCCTGACTGCTGGAAGCACATTCCTGCCAATTAAGATGCAAATCCATGTCTAAGGCAGTGGTTACCTCCCTGGAATTAGCCTACTTACAGTGCCAACCCTGGCACACAGGGAGTTCCAACTGGGAACTGGAGCTCCGGGTTTTCCAGCCCTTCCCAGGAGACTCACCTAAACTGACTTCTCAAGGCTAGCAAGAGTTTCCCTCTCCTGTTTTGAGCTGTTTTAATTGGGATCCCTAGAGAAGAGTTCCAAATCTTACTGGCACTTGGAGTCTGAACACCTCCACAGCCCCCCCCCACAAGGGATCTGAATCCGAGGAGCTCTGAGAAGACTGGGAATGTTTGGGAAGAGAGGTTTTAGCAGCTCTACCTTCACTGGAGGGCTGGACAGAGAAGGCCTGGTTGAACACCTCCGAGGGAGAGGTGGCATCTTCCTGCTCCTCGTTTTCTGTGTCACATTCGATGTCACTGTCACTGCTCATGCCTGGCAGGAGGTGAAGGACGTGCTTCTGACACCCCCCAGCTGCAAGAGAAACCAGAGACAGCCAGGGCAAAACGATGGCAGCAGGATCTGCACAGCTGGAAGGTCTGACTTTGTCCCATGGAAGAGTTCCTGCCAGCTCCTGGGGTTTGATAGCAGGAGAACAGAGGGAAGGAGCACTTTCCAAACCCTCAGGGGGTCTGACAGAGCTCTGGGTACCAGCCCTCAGCACAGCTGGATTTGTCCTGTGTGTCACCAGCTGAGCTGCTCAGTTACTGTACAACTGGGACAGAAAACAGAAGCTGCTTTTCTGGGAGCTAAAAGGCAGCACAACCCCTGGGGCAGGTGGAGCCACCAGAGCCTTCAAACAGCAATAGTGGATTTGAGTCTCACACAACAAATTTCCCCTCCAGAGCAGAACCAGGGCTGTTGGTGACTCCAGGTGATGACCTTGGGTGGGCACTGGGCACCCAGAACTCTCCATGGACAACACAGGGTCTGCTTGGCTCTACTCCTTAAAGGCTTATACTCATTGCTAAGAGAAAACAAAGTCAGGGACCAATTCCACTGTAGCTTTTCCTCTGAAGGGAAAGAAATTGTAATATTTGCTTCCTGGGGTTTTTAACAATGAAGCATTTCAGTTTCTAAAGCGTTTTCCTATTGGGCTCCCTGCTCTGAGAGCAGAACTGCAGGAGCACATCACGATCACGCTGCAGTGACTAAGAGCAGAAATTCAGTTTTGTCACTGAGAGACCTTCTGTAAATGCCAACTCCCACACAATATTGCACACTGCAGCTCGAGATGGATGCTGGCACCTTAATATAGGCTTTGCGCTACAATCCAGTCATTGAAATTCAAATTAGTGCAGGGGTGGAAGGCAGGAGAGTTTTAGCAAGATAAGAAAAACTCGATGTGGACTTTCAGAAGGGAAAAAAAAAAAAAAAAAAAAAAAAAAAAAAAAAAAAAAAAAAAAGGCAAAAAAGCAGTGTTATTTCTTTCCGGCATGGAAAGGACGCAGGAAGGGAAGGGGAAAACTTTCCTTCAAGTCTCTAAGGAAACTGGATTATGCACAACATCCAGAATGGATGAAGTGCTGGAGAAAGTTACCATGGGGGGCTGTCCCTGCAGGCAGCAGAGTTACCAGCCAAGGTTACTGGTTACAGTTTGAATTAGATACAAAATTCTTCTCAAGGCCACTCCACTGAAGAGCACAGCAAAGACCTGGAGCTGTCTCAAGGTACAAAAAGCAGCTGCTTGTCCAGAGAGCGACGGCCCCGCGTGCCAGCCCCGATGCTGCCCGGAGCACAGCAGCCACACAGAGATCTTCTGTCCTCACTCTGATTTATTCTCCAGCTGCCACCTTCCAGCAAAGCTCAGCAGCCACGGAAGCAGCTTTTGGGGGTGGTTTTCTCTCGTTCCTCCCCACCCCAGAGGCGCAGCAGCAGCGCCCTGAGGCTGCACCTGCCCCCCACAGAATGCAATTTACCTTCCTCTGGTGCTGCAGAGGCACCTTCAGAGCCCATCCCCTGCAGCTCCCCGGGCTCAGAGCTGCTCTCCAGCCCACCAGCCTGGGCTCCTTCTGTCCGACATCCCTTGGAGTTTGAGCTGGGGAAAGCATTTAGAAGAAAAGTAAAACCCCACGTTAGAGATTCAGCCTTCATTCAGTTGTAACAAAGCCTTTTAGTGCCACACTGAGTTTTACTCTTTGTTTAAGTCACCCACTTAAGCTTCCAGCTGTAACATATTAATATTCCTAAATCAATCAAAAAACCTTGAAAAGTTTGAGTATTTTCCAAAAAAGGTGACTCTACTTATTAGAAAAAAATAACCTGGAAACTCCATTGCCCTTCACTTAGATGGCCAACAGAGAATTATCATGAAACAGCTGAAAAATTGAGTTAGGGTGAAAAACATCATCTTAAATGAGGAAATCAAGAGTGATTAAATTCCAGTTTGAGGTTATTTTGCATGGAACAGTGGGAAAGCAGACCTGGGCTGCCTTTTAATTCCAAGTGTCAGGCTCCAGCCAGAGCTGATCAAAATAACAGAAAAATGAAAAAGAAAAAAAAAATAAAAAGGAAAAAAAATAGACAACTTTTAACCTAGTTATAAACCCAAAAATTGCTGTCCAGAGGGAACAGCAGCAACCAAGTAAACTTCAAAGTAATTCCTCTTTCATGCTACAAGCACCTGGTTTTAGGAGATTGTGGGATTTTTGTAGATCAAGGGAAGGTGGGGGTAGAGATAAGAGGAACAATGAAGAAACCCTTACCCCAGAGCACCAACTTTTCTGTTCTTCTCTACAGCAGCCAAGCCATTCAAGCCAGAAGCTCCCAGCTCAGAGTCTGACCCCTCACAGGGTCTCTCCTCCTGCTTGGGCAGCGCCTCGGGGCCGGCCAGGGCCCGAGCGTGGGGCCGAACACTCAGCTTGGAGCTCCCCAGGCCTCCTGAGCAGGGAGAGCACAAATGAGATCCTTGTGACCCTCCCCTCCCTCTCTGAATGCTGGAGAGGAGCAAAATCCCCATTTCTGTGTCAGGGTTTCCTTGTGCTTGCACTGAAGGAAGGGCATTGTGCAACTCAGGAGCAGCACTGCCATAAAATTCTTACTGGAGTTTCCTTGAGTTTGCCCTAAGCCAAATCACAATTTACACCTGGCTCAGTGCTGTTTAATCCTGGATTTTCACTGTCAAGTTCACTCCTGAGGCACTTGCTGAGAGCCCAGAACATAACACACATATTTATATTCTGGTCAGTGAATGTGGGGTGCTGCCTCCCAGCTCAGATATTGAAGGCACAGTAACACCCACTGGGTGGGAGAAAGCATCCAGGCAAATTTAAGGGAAACTCCAGCTGCCAAATCAGAGCCTCACTGCAAAGCTTTGAGATGCCAGTTCCACCCGCCATGTGCAGTGGCCCAGGTACCCTCAGCAGAGTGGCTGCTGTCCCCCTTCAGGCGCAGGTTCCCCTCCCCGCTGTCCATGGCTCTCCTCAGGGACAGGCTCCCGGCTGCTCCCGAACGAAGGGGCTTCCCTGAGGCACTTTTCTTACTGGCAGCTGCAAAAGAGTGTAAAAGTGAAGGGAGTTCAGTCACAGCACTGCTGGACCTTGGCCCTGTGCTTGTTTTAAGTGAAGCTCCACACTATTCATTAAGTCCCAGTGCTGCACAAAATCCTTCCACACCTTCCTGTCACAGGTCTGGGCTGCACAAATCGTGTTCACTTCCTTACACTGAAACATCCTTCAGAAAGCTTCATCCACATTCCTTCAGCCAGCACAAAAATACAAATGATAGACAAATTCAAATCCTGGCTTAGTTGCATTTTAGATTTCAGCAAGTCTGGACTGTTTTAATTTGTGAGCTCCCAGGTGGGCCTGGGGCAGAGCAGTCAAGAGAGTGCCCAGCTCAGCCCAGTCTGACACTGGTTAAACCTCAGAACATTGTCACTGCATCAGGTTTGGCAGTGCCTGTGGGGTAAAGCTTTTGTGTTTTACAGAGAAGGGCTGAAATCAGTCTCAGCAACTCAAGGGCAGGGCAGGTTTACATTTCTGACCTTCCAGCTGAACCTGAGTATGAGGAACTGCCTGGGGACATGAACCACCTGTAAGGGTGATGAGATCCCCCCTTCTCCACGCACTTACAGTTCCTTATGTAACAACTGGTGACTGAAGACTTGGTCAGCAGCTCCATCCCAATTTCCTGCAGTTTGCTGCAGCTGTCAGTGCCACAGGCAGCCAGGGCCCCCTGCTCGATGGAGAAGAAGCTGGGCTGGCCCTCCCCTGAGCCAGCATTGCTGCTCCTCACTTCAGACAGCTGGTTCTTCACATCAGACATTTTGCTGCGAACTTCTGCCATCTGGGTTTTGAGTCTTTTCAGCATCTTCAGGTCTGGGGGCACTCTCCACATGGCCTGGTGCCTCCTCTGCTCTCGATCCTTCAGCGAATAGGAGGAAGCTTTGCCAAAGGAAAAGGCAGAGAACACAGCAGGTAAGGAAAACCATCCTCAAGTCAACAGGAATGCCTAAGAATTGCACGTTTTGTCCTGCTGCAAGAGTGAGGGACACACATTCTGTCCTGGCACAGCACCACGCTGAGGCTGCAGGCATTGCCAAGCTGCTGCAGGAATTCTGGTGACACCTGAGCCACTACCTTGCCAGCCAGGCTGCCAGTTCATGTCAAATTTGTTTTTATAAAACTTGTTGACTGTGTGTAAAAGACTCTCAGACCACCAATATGTCTTAATACAGAGAACTCAAAGAAATCTGCAGCTGGGAAGGAATTCCCTTAAGTACCTCACAGCACAACATCAGGTTGAGCAGCCAATACCTGAAAAAGCCTCTGTGTTGCTCAGCTGGAATTAGATCAACCTGGATCTATCTCAAGTGTTATAAATTCTGTGCTTCTCTGCAAATTCAGCTGTTCCAAACTGTAAAGTCAAGTGGCTCTTAGAAACCTTCACCTGAGGCAGTGAGGTCTGACAAATTCCAAATGCAACAGCAGCTTTGTCTTTTACTGATCAAATTCAATTTGACTGGGAATAGTCAAAGGCTGAGGGAAGCTCCACAGAACAGGTGATTTCGGTGTGTGTTCAGCAGCTAAAGATTCACACAGCTCAGCACAACAGGAGAGCTTCACCCTGCTTGAGTGGAACAGCACAAAGTGCAGGGCCCTCTCCTGAGCTCCTTTTGTCCAGGGCTTTTTCCAAAAGCAAAACAGAACTGGGACTCACAGTTCATGTGCTGTTCCCTTTTTTTTTTTTTTGTACCTCTGGAAGTGACTTCTTTTTCTGGAAATATGGATTACATTCACTGAAAATTCATGGCTGTTTATGTAACTCCATTTAAAAAGCTAATGACAAAGGAACAAAGAGTTTGAGCCAGCTTTTAAATTCAGTGCCACCAATGGCATTGTGGCAGCAAACCCAAGCATCACTTGTAGCAAAGGGACATTTATTTCTCTTTCTGTTCTAGAAAGTCATGCAATGGTTGTGGGCCAGCAGCTCAAATAAGTGTCAATCATGACAAAATTCAATCGAATCTCAATAACAAATTTAATTCCTCACTACCAGAGGAACAAGCAACCTCCAGGAAGAGCCAGGGGTGTCAGCTCTGCTGCTGCACATGGAGTTAATTGGTATTTTCGGGTCAAGGGCCCCAACTGAATCACAAATACTCCTCAATTATTTAAATACCATCACTATTTTTGGCTTTTGACATTTTCATCCTTTTTTCTTCTTTTCCAGCCTTTACAACCACTCACATTTTTCTAGCTCTAATGGCCTCTAAATTCCAGGATGTATTATTTTGGTTTGCACCATGCTCCAAGTCCTCCCAGCCACTCCAGCTGTGTGCAGGGAGAGGTGGAGCTGCTGCCTCAGCATAGAACTTTGTGTTGTGTTGGCTTCCAGTGCCAACCCCTCGCACAAAAGGGGCTTTTCAGTCACCCCCCTGCACTTCCAGGTGGAAGGAAACCATCACACACGTGGTGTGGTTACCTCTGTTCTGCAGAAGAGAGGCAGCAGGACGTGGCTGAAGGCCCCAGAGGTTTTCCATGCCGTTTCTGTCCTTCAGGTCCAACAAGTGGATTAAGATGAAGGGATCTATGTCCAGCAAACTGCTGCTGCCTGTGGAGCCCAGGGCGCTGGCTCCCCGCCGGGAGGGTCTCCCACCGGCACCGCTGTAGCTGGTACCTGAGCAGGACAGACAAGAGTGGGAGCTGTGGGACACAGGGATGCTTTATTCCCTGGGAAACATCAAAAAGAGTTAAACAAGCAGATTAGGAAGGAACTCATCCCGTGAAACTTAAGGAGACACTGGATTTCGTGGATTTCTGGATGCTGAAATCAGATGGGTTTCTAATTAAAGAGTAAGAAAAAAACAACTGGAAAGGGGGAAGTGCTTCACTTCATACCTTTTATAAAAATCTCTTCATGAACAGATTTGTTAAGAAATTTGTTAACAAAGATTAGAGTTACTCTAAAGGAATAAGGAGACAAATATGTCCCTCCCCTGAACTTCAGAACTTTCAAACAGGGAATTCTGTCTTTCAAGCACCAACAGACTTGTACAGTAGCACAAATACCACTTCTGGTATCTTTATCCTAAATAAACACACTTAGATCCCCTAATATCTCTCTATATTCCATATAGATACACATTTCTTTCAGAATCTTGTGGCTAATTTGGGCTGTGATCATCTCCAGGCTGCAAAAATATCCCAGAACACCTCATTGTGTTGCATTTAAAATACATTTTGAGTATTCTTTACTTCATTCCCTCCACATTCCTTGGGTTCTGCAGTGCACTAAACCCCAAGTGAATGCGTCACCCACTCAGAGGTCACACTGACATCAGTAAAAATTCCTTCTCAGCTTCCTATTGATTGGAACACAAGGAATTTCAAATGCACAAAGCCACCCTCCAAACTTTAACATCATTTTTAAACCAGGACATTCAGACAACTCCCCTTCCTTTTTTTTTTTTTTAATTGAACCTATGAAGTGTTTCTGCTACACTGCAATAATCAGTACAAGCCACATGATGCAGAAGTTCCCAAAATAGAACTGCCTGCAGAACACACAGCTTGGCCTTGCTTCCAAGAGGAGCAGAGGAAGGAATCCAGCAGTGTTTTGCTTTTATGGGAATTCTGGAGTGGTTTTTCATACCTGATGCTCCAGGAGTAGCAGCAGCTGCTGCATCCTCCATGAGATCTCCATCTTCCAGCTCCATAGTACTGCTGTATTCCACATCATTCTCTCCAGACCTTCAGGGATGATCAGGGTGGGAAAAGGAGAATACAACTGTTAGCTTTCCTCAGCTCTTGTTAAATGTTGTGGCACAAATCTCAAAAAACAGCATAAAGCGCTGTAAATTGTATTTCCTGCATTCCAAGCTACCCAAACTGAACAAAGGAAGTGTAGCAATTAAATGACTGCCTCGTTAACCAAGAGGCCAAAAGTGCCACACGTACCTAGACTGCAAAATGTGATGCTGCAAACTCCTGGGTCTGTAAGTGTAGCAGCACATTCTCACGTTTTAATTAAGATTCCATGATTTGACACTCAGCTCTGCTCAGTCTCGGATTTCCTAATTTAAGTACCTGTCCTCATCATCACTCTCCTACTACTACAACACTTCCCGGTACCAGACCTCTGCTGTGTTACAGAGCTGAGACAGATTCCTTAATAGTGTTTGGGGAAAGAACCTTCACAGATTATCACTTGTCAAAGACAGAATGCAGCACCAACGTAAATAAAGAGATCAGAAAGACACTAATTAGCTGACCAAAAATTCAATGTTTAGCACTAACTCTATGAGTTCATTTTGTTCCCAGTATAGGAACCACCTCCCAAATCACACTGGAATCCCACACACCCTGGCAAATTACTCAGTTTCCACTGGAATTAGGATGATTACCCTGGGTACAGGATGATCTGAGAGGCATTTTTAGTTACTTACATAGTTTCTTCATCAATGTCATTTTCTTCAGTGTTGCTGGTTGCTGTTGAACTTGCTGAAGAGCTGCTGCCATCAAGGTGGTTCACCTCATCTTCTCCAGCAAGATCTATATCCAGGTCACCATCTGAGAGCTCGTGCTGCAGGGAAAACAGGAAGGTTTTGATACAGAAACATTCAGTAGCACCTTGATGCATTCCCAAAAGCTATGAACAGACACTCTCTGTCCCCAGTGTCACTATCACACAGCACATTAAAGGCTGGGAACAAACACAAATCAGATTTTTCAGCTGCAACTTGGAGACTTTTTGTGGTGGGATCTTTTAGCTCAGTTCTGGAACATCTCTCTGGAGTCACCTCTCACTCAACTCTCAAGTGTGTCATCTATTTCCATAGCAAGGATAATAAACCTCATTTACAATTCACAAGTTTCTACAGGGATTTATAATTCCCTGTTTCTATTGCTGCCTTATCAAAGAAAGCTACACATAAACAGAGGCAGAAACAGAGAATTCCTACATTAAAGTCTTCCTGCTGGGTCTTCTCCTCCTCCTCTTCCTTGTTCTCCCTTGCTAATCCCGGAGCAGTGAAATTCTCAAGCAGTGCTTCAATGCTTTGCCCAGGTTTCTTTGCTCTTGTCTCTGAGCCCTCATCATTCTGGGGACTGAGGTGAGTGTCAGGAGGGGAAACCCCTCGGGATTTCTGAGTCCGGGACAGTTCAATGGCGAGCCTCTAAAAGATCACAAAAATAACAGAGAAGGCAACAATGGAGCAGCAGCAGCAAATCGAGAACTTTTTGTTGACTTGCAGATAGACTCTGACAGGTGATTTTACATTCACAAACATCCCACTTACTTCTTTCAGGTTATTTATTTGCTGGATGTAACTTGTTTGAGCTGCTTCCAGCTGAGCAATGTACCAGTGCTGATCCCGACACTTCTGGAAGAAGGTTGGCGAGCGCACTTGGAACCTTCAAAGGAACGTTTGGAAAGGGGTTGTTTTGAGGGAGTTTGTCTGGTTTGAGGTTTGTTTTTAAACATCCCTCCCCTCATCCAAAAAGCCCTGCAGAAAAACCTTAAAGCCTGAAATCTAGTGGTGAAATAAACAGACAACAGGTCCTTGTGGATTCAGTGCCCTGAACATCCTGACTACCACAGTGTGAGAGGGACTCACAGACTTTTATTTCCAAAGTTCTTCAATGCTTACTACAACTGTTTCTAAAGAGGAGGAGAAAGCACCTTTTTTCCTGTAATTCTGGTAGCTACAGCTCTCTAACCCTTATTAATGCCAGGAGCAGCCACTCCTCAAAGAAAGATACACTCCAAATATCCCACAACTCCCTTTGGCACATTTCCTTCTTTAAAGTTGCTGAGAGTAAAACCCATTTATAACAAAACACTTCACCAATATTTGAAATTCAGCTAGTTATGTTTGAATGTCCCCAATTTCAGCAGCAGGTTTGTGAGCATCCCTGGAAAGGAGAGCAGGGAGCCCCACCTGAGGATGACGGTGTCATTCTGCCGGTTCAGGTAGCCCTCGTTGGCCAGCAGGTCCAGGCGGAAGAATCTGTTGTAGCCCCAACATTCCCCAACCTCAAAATCAGAGGCAAACTCCCGGATGATGTTTTTGGTGGGATCGTTGGTGGACTGGTGAACCATTTCTACACGGTATTCATACCTGGGGAGGGGAAAGTGACAGGGATTAGAGCCAAAAGATGGCAGAATTGCTCAGTGGGGTTTAAGAGCTGCACCTCCCTGCCCAGCTGAACAGCTGAGTCAGGTTTAAAGTTTTACTGAACACTTACACAGTGAAAATTAAGAGAGAGCAGGAATAGGGAGTAGAGTCAACTCCAGAGCTGAACTACCACACAGATATTTTCTTCTCAGTTGTTTTACCAGTTTCTTTTTTGTATCAAGAAAGTTACTGAGTTGACTTCTGTTGTCCATCGAGCTTTGAATCAGGCACAAAGATATTTTACAACTTTAAAATTTCTCTGTGCCTGATTCAAAGCTGGATGGACAACAGAAGTCTCATCATTCTATTTCAAAGGGTTTTGCATTTTCTGACAGAAAAAGCCCAACATCTGTTCTTACTGCAGCTTTGCTTACTTGGATGTCTCTGGCAATCCAGCAGACAGCTCCAGAAACACTGACAGGTAATAGCCCCGAACTACTCCATTTCCATCCTTAAATGAAATTGAAAAATTGATTAAAAATAGAAAGGAAAAAACCAGAAAAATAAATTAAACCCCAAAACAATCTTATACAGAAGACTTAGAAAAGGTTAGGAAACAGCTTCAATCAACACTGGATTTGCAGCAGGAATCTACTTTGGATGTTACAGTTGTGATTTTTAGTCTTCAGTGACTCCTACTGTAACGTGAATCAACGAGAAGCACATTCACAGTGTAGTATTGGTATCTCAGCTATAAATCTCAAGACAAAGCTTTAATTACTCTATTAACACTTCAGGTATTTGATTAAGTGGAAGTCTGAATAGACAAACACTTAATGTATCAGAAAAAATTATTTTAGGTTAAACATTAGTTCTGAAGTATTTTACATACAGTCACATTTCAAAGCTACTTAATTTTTTGAGAAAACAGCAATTTGTTCAGAAAAAAATCCCATGCAACATGAAAAGTTAGGGCAGTTAACTGAGAAACAATATTAGAGTCACCAAAAGTCAAGAAAAAATACAGCAAAACCTCCATGACACTCACCTGAATCAAGGATGAAGAATGGCTCAACTTGAATCCTCCAGCTTGAAGAAACATTTCAACTTACCATTGAAAAAATAAATTTTAATGCCTGCTGACAGCACAGCTCAGGTAGCTAATCCTGAATTTGTAATATTCTGGAAACTTCCACACAGTTCCACCTCTGCACTGCAATAATACAATTCTGGACATCTATGGGCTTAATTTATGGAGCCAGTTCTCTAAAGATGCCACAAAAATCACAGAGACAGAGCTGGTGCTGCCCCATCAAACTCCTCCTTCTCCACACAGCTGCAGGAGCAGCACTGACCAGAGCAGGGAGTGTGGGAAGATCCCAGCTTGGGGGTTAACATTCCAACATGGACAAAGCTTCAGAAACTGGAATATTCAGCCCACTGAAGGGACATAGCAAAATACACATTTTAATGTCCAGTTTGAGAGCTGGATATAGTCAAACAAATGCTTGGTCCTCCTCCCACCTTCCCCAGTAAGTATTACTCAAACAGAGTAAGTTACTCTATACCTCAGTTCTGTAAGGAACACCTGCAAAAATCCCTGAGACATTAAAATATCCATCAAAGTTCCTCTGCCATATTAGTAGGACCTATCTTTTATTGCTTTTAAATTAACCAAACTATCCTGAGCATGGAGATCTGGAGGCAGAGAGGGAATTCTCCAATGGTTGGTGCTCGACTTACTCTAATGTTCTTTTCCTACAGCTTTTCACATCCAGCATGAGCCAAACTGGTGATTCCTTACTGGAAAGCCTGGGAAGGATTTGGGATGGGAAAACAACTCCAGCTGAAGACACAACTCACCGGGTAAACTTTCAATCTCCAGCACAGTCCTGACACCTGCAGGGGAGGGCTGTACACAGGATCTGCCCGCTGCCTCAAGGTACTGGGGAGAGAGGAAGAAAAATATTTGGGACTGGGACAAAGCAAAACCCTCATGGAACCATGAGCTGCACAGAGAATTGTCTTCATCATGGAAAAGAATTGTTCACCCAGTCAACAAGAGATTTTTGATGGAATTCCCATACTTTAGTCCACATCTCACAGTTTTCTGTGGAGATTGTTCTGTGTTTAATAACTTCTCATGAACACAAGGATGTTGGCAATACTTACAGTAATTTAAGATAATTTCTTACCTGAAGTTTTCCAAGACAAATGTAGTTGAGTCATAGGCTGGAACCAATTCACTGTGGGGAAAAAGAATAAATATATTACACTTGAATAACTTAGCATTAAAATCCCAACTTTTGCAATCTGTAGAAGAATTTAGGATGGTTTAGGTCACCAGAGCCACTGAAATTTACCATGACTACACTGGGTTATTGCAGTATAATTCCATTTATACACCGCCTTAGGAGGCAATACCTTGGTGTCGTTGGAAAACAAATATTCAGATTTAAACCAAGACACAGCCAAACCAATTTTTGCTGGGGAGTTCTTGAGACTTCTCTGACTTCCCATCTTTTGGAGACATTTTTTTCAGCACAGGCTCCCTCAGAACCCAGCACCAACAGCATTCTCCTGATGAAGAATTGTGCTATGAAGTGATTTTGGCTTTATATTCTGAATTAAGGTGACCTGCAGAGGCATCTCATGAGAGCCTGGCAATTATATGCTGAATGACCCAATAATAAGAGAAAAAAAAGGACAAATTGGTAAACTACGTGTAAAAGAGAGAAAAAAAAAACCTGTGAGCTGGAACCCACTGTCCTGACTCCCCAGCAGGACTAAAGACACAAAATAAGCTCTGCTGGGACAGAAAAGCCTACTTGCAGCATAGATTACTACAAGGAGTAATTTAGGAGGAAAACTCTCCTCTCAGGTACTTTAAACACGTTTTTAAACACTGAACAAACAGAACAGAAAAGCAACACTCACCTTGTGAAGTCTGGGGGGACAGGAGTGGTGACAAATGAGGCCATGGGCTTGCGATGGACCTGCTGGAACATCATCAGGATCTCTGAACTCTTGGATATCAGCTCACTCTTGCTGCAGGACCGTAACTGTGTGAGGTAAAAAGAAGGGAAAAAAACCCCTTAGCTCAGTACAAATCAGAGGTTTTATCCACTTTTGTTTTTGAAACAGCTGAACTGCATGTTTGTCACAGGTTCAGAAAGATTACCCACAACACAATGTCAAAATGGAGGGTTTGGGTTATTTTGTTTTCTGGAATTCCACAAACAGTCATTATGTATTTCCCTGAGATTAAACTAATTTACATAGAACTGGGTAATTTTGCATGATATTGCCATTAATCCCTGTAGTAATTTTTCAAGCAAGACAACACCTTGGAGTATTTCTAGAAGGCACATTTATTTTTAAGAAGAAGTTGTGCAACCTAAGGCCACCTCAATGAAAATATATCCTCCAGAAATATCCATCAATTAATATTTTTCAGATAAAAAAGCAAAAAAGAAAGATCCCTCCTCAGTTGGCCTATCTACACACCATTTAATCTCTTTTCATAATTACCTGATGTTCTACTTCTTGAAGCAGGGTTTCCAGAAGTTCAGTTTCTTGAGTAAGTGATGTCTTTTGACCTGTTTAAAGGAAAGATGTTAAAAAACCCCAAAAACACATACTCACTGTTTCTTAAGAAAGTGTACTTTTCCTTTTTTTTTTTTTGTTTCCACTTGGAAGCTGTCCCAGAACATACCAAGGTAAAGGATTTCTAAATGTACCAAGGTTGATCGAGGAAGAATTTGAAAAGCAAGTTTACATTTTTAATTAGAGCTGTACTGAAGAACTCCTTTGAGGTTGAGTAACAAAACACTCTGTGTCCCAGAAATGGCAGGTTTGTTGTTTTGGGGTGCTTTTTCGGACAAAAAGGAAAGCAAGCTTGACTCTTATCCAGACAAGCCCCTCTCATTAAAATGACACTAAAAGGAGTATCTGTTACAGAGATGTATTTTCAAGCTTTTCAAATTAGAAAGATGCACTTCTTGACCAACATAAATGATGAAGTAGAAACACTTTAGTTGAAAGGTGCTAAATAAGACATCCCAGCTAGATGGGAACATTTTCCAAGTTATTTTATGGGAGTTTTTAACAGAATATAGTCAGGTTATGTCGAATTTAGAACATAACACAGTAACTACATCATTAACCCAAAGCTTGACTGCAGGTGCAAGTTTTGAGCCAGCAGTGAACTTGCTCAACCCCACAGCATGGAAGGAGCCCAGCTCCCAGGGAAACAACGTTTCTCAGTTGATTTACACACTGTTAATAAATTTCTCCTCCTGTCACAGAGGCCAACACCCACCCATGAGGGTGATGAGCTTGTTCTTGAGCTGGGTGTCCAGGCGGGCGATCATCATCTCCACGGCGTTGCGGATCTCGCGCACGCGCTCGTCCTTGGCGCTGCGCACGGCCTCCACGTTCCGCTCCTGCACGGGGCACGAGAAACAGGGACAAAAACCTTCCCACAGCTGCACTTCCCACTCAGCCACACTTTGGTTTCACTCTCTCGGATCCCAGAAATGCTCAAATGTTCCTAAATCCCCTAAGAGGGAAAACAAGGGCGCTGTTGTTGATGAGGTGCACTCCTGGAGCAGACAGGATTTCATTGGATCCCTCAAGAATCCCCAAAAGTTAACTGGGAAGCTGAGCAACTTTGTCTGATCACACAAGGATCTGGCACATGGGAATTCTTTGGTATCAGACCTGTAAATGCAGCTTCCAGTTTCTCTTCTGCAACTTTTTTGTGCTAATAAGAACAATGTGATAAAAACAGGAAAGTTTTGTGGTGACAATAATGGATAAAACCAGCATCCTTCTCCCTGGCAGAGGAAGGTCACAAGCTCTCAGCATTTTACCACCACTCTTGTGTTTATGAAGTCACATCTGAGCTGGAGAAGAGCAAAACTATCAGTGCATGTGGCAAACAAGCACCTGAACTACAGGCAAAACTCATACAGAAACTCACTCCAAAAGTTCCTGATTTTATCTACACAAAGACTACACATCATAAATGTAACGGAAAGCAAAAGTAATCCTTCCTCTGATACAAGAAACTGCATCAAATTGCTGGAAATCCCACTCAAACTGCTCCAGCTGAACGTGTCAATATTTGGATTTTTGTCATGTTTACCCCACAGGGAAGAAAAAGGAGACACACAAACAAATCTCCAACTGGTGAGCTGCTCATCCTGCAGGCTCAAATACACTTACAGTTTATTATCCTAGAAAATGGAAAATAAACTGCTGGAAGAAAGTATTTTTGTACTTATTTAGCATGACAGAAAGCACTTCAAGTTAGCTAAAGCACTTTCTGTTACCTAACTCTAAACCAGAGTTGAGAATATCTTGATTTTTCCACATTGTATAAAAAGAATCAAATGAAAAAACAAAGGTTTCTCTATGGGATAACCTCACCACCTTCTAACAGGTACTACTTCCACTTCCCACTTCACAATGATCCTTTGCCACTGGAATACCACAGGAAAACTTTCTTACCACTTCCTGCACCAAACTGATCAATTCCATGAGTCTTCTCCTCAGCTTTGCCACTTCTTCATTTACTTTTGTGACGTGCTGCTCGTAGATTTCTGCCAGTGGTTTGAAAGTATGCCCTCCATGCTGTTCAAAGAGAAAAAGGGGGAGGAGGAGGAGGACGTGGTGAATAACAGAGCATCTCTTTTCCACTTTATTCCACTCCTATTAAATTCCTGAAAGAGAAGGGAAGAAAGCCTATGAGTGTATCACTCATTCTGGAAAAGTTCCAAAGCAGATTGTACGTAGGAAGTCAGTCTTTCACTTCCCTTTGTAAGAAGTCATGAATTTGGCTCTCATTCCATCAAAGCTTCCTGTCAGGAGTTATTTGGAGTCTCAAGAGTCCTCCAAAAATAAACTGCTTCATTCACTGTGCAATCCTTTACCAAATCAAATATTGATAGAAGGGTTATTTTTATGATTATTATTAAAACCACCTTCCCAACCAAACACTGTTAACCACTTACATTCCAAACAGCAACAGCTGTTTCTCCTTGAAATACCCAACTGGATGGATAAACACTGATGAACTTAATAGCTTTGCAGATTAGAGGCCAGGACAATTCAATAACAAGTGTTATCTATATTTTTTGAGCAAGACTTCTTCCCTTGCTCACAAAACTCTCCCCACCACACTGAATTTGTCCAAAATATCATGAAGGTTATAACAAGGAAGGAAATTCTGATCTGCTTTTGACAAAAATTCAATTTCCTTCTCTAATTATGAACAGGAAGCATCATGTTTCAAAAGCAGCATTATTTATTAAAATAATAAATACACCTAAACCTGCAGTATTTGCATGGCAATACAACAGCCACAACATCAGTTTCATAGCATTTCTAGTTCTTCAAAACCACTGTCAGACACAAAGTCTGAAGTCCCTCACACTGTGGGCATTCCAGCACTCTCCCCTTACCATTCCTCCCCAAAGTGCACACTGATGGCAGATACACTTCTTGCAGGTCCAGCAGAAAACACTGAGCTTCTCATGATGGTTTTCACACCTTCGACCAAAAAAATACACGTATCACCCACAGAAAATAGCTATGAATTTTTTACAGTCTCAGTTTAACATTTTCACTTGCTACACAATCCTGCAAGTAAAGCATTAAAGCATCTCTTGCAGGAAGAACAGCTGTAGTCAATAAAAACCTTTTGTACGATAAATGTTGCTTTCAGTATTCTCTCCAGAAGCATTTCACAGATACAGAGAGTACATGACTAAAATTAGCTCCTCTAATCCAAACCACAAAACACTTGATGCAAAGAACACTCCATTTACTTGTCCTTTTCATTCTCTTCATGCTTTGTGAGGCTGCAGAGCTGAAGTGTGTCCAGCTGCTGTGTGACCTCCTCTGCCCAGCGACAGTTGACGAGCTCCCGGAGCTGCAGGGGGGCTCTGCAAGAAGGATGGCACAATTAGAGCAGGAATTGGGCTCCAGGAGCTAAAGGAGAAGCACTCAAGTGAGGCTCAGTTCAATTCTACACTACCAGAAGAGTCACAGGCAAAAAAGAGCAGAAACTGGATTAGTTATTCCAAGAGGGGAAAAAAGAAATTAAGTAATTTTGATCATCTGGGGAGAGATGGGAGCTGAACTCTGCAGTGATGCACAGAATAGGTGCACAGGCACATCACAGGAATTACAGGCATAAAAAAGGACACTTTCACCCTGAAAACTCTGGCTTTTGAAAGGAGATTATAAAGAGGAATTCCCTCCAGTTACTTCTATTACAGTGTGCACAGCAGTGTTATGTGGGAAGAACAAAGATCCTGCTTAGCTTGTCACAAAACTAGAACATATTTTAGAAGAAGTATTATGCCAGGGCCAATTTTTATAGAAACAGCAGGCAGGGCTCAAAAAAAAAAAAAAAATCAAGCTTAGAAATTCAGTGTAACCTCCACTGAAAAAGAGATTGATCATAACAGGACAATCCACATAATTCCTGATATTAAAAATCCCTTACCTACAATGAGGGCACTGAGCTCTTTGTTCAGTCAGCCAACGCTGTGATGGAAAAAGGAAAAACCTTTTTAAACAGACTGGAATGAAAGAACTGCAGGCAACTACATCCTATCATTAATTAGGAGTTATTTACTTTTATTACAGCTTTCCTATATTTTTTTCCTTTTTCAACAAATTATCAATTTAACTGTTCAACCACTTAGTCACAGAAGAAGCTGCTATTTGTGTCTTAGTAACAACTTGTCTTTAGATGTCAGATGCTTCAGTTAAAATTATATACAGAATTTTGAGGTACCAAATACTGCACTAGAAACCACCCACTTGGCAGATTCCCAGAGTCTTGAACCAAAGAGCATGTTTCAATAAAGGAAAGAAAAAGACACCACAAGCATCTTTTTCAGAGTCTAATTAGTCTTCAAGGTAATTTATTTCTTCCTCTTGGGCTATTCATAGACAAATTAAATACCTGAAGTTCAGTGATCAAATCCACAAGGAGCCTGTGAATGTTTCTCTTCCAGAAAGCTCCAGGGACAAACAGCTGAGCAAAGAACTTCACCTGCCCACTACAACTCACAAGTGTAAAAGCTCAGCAGTTGATGGGTTTATATTTGCCAGCTCTCTACTACATTTAAAGAGCCTCATGAATAATCTCTCACCACCCAGCAACAATATGTCATTTACAATCCTTAATATGCAGCACGAATCCTTCACCTACAGCTCTTGTCAGAGCTTCCAGAGCGAAGGATGAATGTCTGTTCCAATTTCTGGAAATACTACTGGAGGTCTGGAAACCTCAGCTGAACCTTTTGCTGCTACAGCAACACAAAACAGCATCTGGATTTGGAACTGGAGTGTGATAGGCTGGGAACCACGGCCTCAACAAAGGAATGAGGATTCAGGTGCTGCCTCAGACTCCTCTGGGAATGATTTAGCCCCACCTGATCACACCACACCAGCCTGACAAGAATTTTAGAACACCTCCAGGATACAGGAGGTGATGCTGTGACCTTCCCAGATGCAAAGTCAGCATCTGATTTGTGTTCCAACTTTTGTCTTCCATACAGGCATCATCAGCTCTCAGGAGGCACCGAAGAAGGGATCATTATGTGTCTCTTCCTTAAAGCAATTATTCCAGATGGTGCCTATAATTAGCACCACTGAAGGCAATGCACAGCCTGCCTACTTCTTCCTCAGGGGTGTTATAAAAGGTTTTGAAAGGGAAACTAAAGGAGAGGGGAAAAAAATGGAATCCTTGGAACTCCAGGAAAGGAAGGTTTTCATAAGCTCAGTTTTCAGTTCAAACCTTTGAAAGAATAGACTGAACCAAGCAAACTCACCCGGATACAGCTGAAACAGCAGAGCTTGGAGCAGTGAGGGCACAGGCGGGCATCCCGCAGCTTCTCCATACAAATAAAACATCGGAACACCTCGGCAATGCTCTGCAGAGGGGGATTAGCACTATTGTCAAACATGCTTCGGACACATCAGGGCTGCATTTGTTTTCCAGGCACGGTGCCAGGTTTCAGCCCCGTTCCAAACAGCACAACTCCGAGGGAGAGACAACCTGGACACCACAACTCTCCCCCTCAGCTTCTCCTACACTGCACCAGCACCTGTTTTATAACACTGCTCTCTTTCTTCAAGAAATAGTTTCTGTTTGTTTTATCTCTTTTGGAGCAGGCCTTTCTGTAGACAAGATATCCCTGCATGTGTTCACACAGGACCAAGCAGCTGCCAGGAGAAATGGTGTTGTACCTGCAGACAACAGACTGGCACTAAACTATTTCTAAATCATGATAAGTGCATGTATGTGTAATACACAAGAGGTGTTGAATTGGGTTTTTTTTGATCTTTATAAGACTTATATTCTTTTGGGGTCTACCATTAGCACTAGTTCCACAATTTCTACAGCCTCTCCAACCCATTTAATCAATCTTGAGTGATAAAAACATTTCCCAAATGAGAACGGTATTTTGAAAGCAATGTTTGCTTTCCATATTGGAAGTTTTTAAATGATAAGGAAGTTTTACATCCTGTAGCATACACGAGTTATAATACTTCTAGTTATAACTCGGGAATTTCATAAGGTCCTTCAGGTGGGCTAATTTTTTCCCCACAGCATTGAGATTGTGAATCAGCACAAAAGCGAGACATCTTCAATCTACGGATACCACAGTATCTCCCACATATTAACGTCTTCTTTAACAGCTGCAAGCCATTGAAACGCACCATATGCCTTTACAGGAGGCAATCGCAGCCGGTCTTTTACGTTCTTCCCCCCAGCCTAGCTGTCACACAGCCCCCAGCAGGTGTTTGAGCTGCTGGGTCACAGCCACTTCTGCACCTTCACGGTGCCAAGGCGTCTGCGCCAGCTCTCCATCCATCCACGCATCCATCCCTGGATCCATCCTCCTCCGGAACTGGCACCTGCGGCGCTCCGCCAGCTCATTTCCTACCCCCTCCCCACCTGCTGCCTGCCTACCCACCCGAGCCAAGCCCCGCAGCGCCGCAGGCTGTTCCCAGCGCTCGGGCCGCCACCGTTCGCTACCGCTCGGCCTTTTTTCCCCCCCACACACAAGGTACAGGGACGCTCCGAGGGGCTTCGGTAACCCGGGTGGGTGCGGAGGGGAAGCCGCAGCCGCTGCCCCCTCACCGCCCCTGAGGGAGCGCGCGCCGCCCGCCCGCCGCTCACCTCCACGCTCTGCTCGTCCATGGCTGCGGCTCCGCCAGCGGCGGGAGCAGGGACGGCTGTCCCTGGCCTCCCTGTCCGTGCCTGCGGATGAGGAGCAGAAGCTCCGGGAGCGGGGTTTTCAAGGAGCCGACTCCACGCTCCAACCCCGGCCCCCCGCACCCGCCGGGCCGTGACCGCGGCCGCGCGGCTGCCCCGCCCCGCCCGAGCTGCGCATGCGCGGGGCCGCCCGCAGGGGCGTGGCTGCGCGAGGGGCGCGCGGGAGGAGCGGCAGCGCCTGAGGGGAACCGGCCAAGAGAGAGCCCCGCGCTTGGGTTTTCCTCTATTTCCCTTTATTTTTCTTTGCTTTTCGGGTTTTTTTTATTTATTTTTTTTTCTATTCTTCCTTACTGGCGCAGTTTCAGGAGCGGGGATGGGTTTCCGCACCCCGCTGACTGCTACCTTCAGTTATTACAGCCAGCGTTGAATCCTCTATTAGAAGATCAATGTGATTAAAAACTACTAAATCAGTTTGTGAAACTGATTAATTGCTTGGAACTGGTTATTTACTCCTAGGTAAAAGGGCACCCTTGGCAGCAGATATAAAATCAAGTTATCCCTGTTCTTTCCTCTTCAATACCCAGCGTGTTTCTCTTCCCATCAAACCCTAAAGCAGTTCAAACCATAAAGCACATGAGTTCAGAAATCAGCCTTTCCCTCCCTAAGAGAGTTAATTTAAATTTCTTTACTTCGACAGACTTAATTTTTCACCAAAAAACCCCATAGGAACTTAATAAAAATTCAAGTATCTTACTCTCTCAAACTAGGCTGAAATATAACAATATAAATATTAAAAAGGATATACATATATAGAATGCATAATATATATAATATAGAAATATTATACAGAAGAAAATCTTACATTTTTCAGTGTTAGGGTGGTCAAACAGTGTAACAGAGGTTGTAAATTCTTGGAAATTTTCGGGACCCTGGCCTGAGCCGCAGTCCAGGGGTTTGGATTTTTTCTGTGCCCAGAAATCCCTTCTGACCCTGGCTGGACTGGGAAAAACCCAAGGGAATTCACATCAAAGTTAAATTAATCAGGTCAGGGAGCAGGTTCAGGGGTCGGGGCAGGGAGCAGGCTCAGGAGTCACATAACAAAAGTATAATAAATATTTATTCAGGAATGCAAGTACAATTAAGACGCTTGGATTATTTGCCTTGAAAACCCCCTCAGGAATGCAGCAAGGAAATGGAAGCATCACATGGCTCACAACATTCCTTAAAACTGCATCCATCAGAATCCTTTAAAGAGCCAAGGCCAAGTGCCAACCTTGGTATTTTTGAACCCTCCAATTTCAAGTATTATCAACAGAATGTCCATACAGAAACATTAACAACTCCCCTACAGTGGACTTGGAAATCTTGCTCCGGAGAAATTCCTTAATAATCCAGGAGCTGTGACCAAGATGCTTCTGTGTCAGAGGAGCTTTCATTTACACAGTTAATTTAACCTTTCCTTGTTTGTCGAGTTCCACAATTCCGAGTTTATTCAGGATTTGAATTCTTGAGTCAGTGGCTTTCATATTCATCTTGTTCATCTGTGAAAGGCTCAGGGCTGCTCTGTAAGACAAAAACAATTTAAGGAAAACAGGGATCAAACATCAGAAAAAGGCTAAAAAGCACAAGCTGTTTAATCAATGACTTCTGTGAATGCTCTGTAAATCTCAAACTTATTCAGGTTACCACCAACTTTTCTATGCTGCTTCAAATCACAGCAGTCATTAGGGTTAAAAAGACAGAATTCCTGAGTTTAAAACTTCCCTTTTTTTTGTAAAATCAGCCTGTAAGAAATCCCCAGCACTCACCCCAGAGAAGGTTCAGGATGGGTTGGTGAGGGGAGGGCAGAGTTTGGGGGTCATGGTTTAGTGTCAGGGCTTTTTGAAGTTACAACATGGCAGTGAATATTTAACTAGCTGGTTTTATTTAATTTGAAAAGGCTGAAATTCTTCACAGTTTATAAAATTCTTTCAGTGAATGGATTTGAGCCTTACCTGTTGTTCTGTACAATGAAGTGGTTAAATAACGCCTGGTACAAATAGTTCAAGTCTGCTAATTTGACTGTGCTTCTGATCCTACTGGGCACACTCAGAAATGCTTCCTCAGTCAGAGGTGTGAACTGGGGTTCTAAAAAATTGGAAACAGAAGATATCTGTTAAAAAAAAAAAAAAAAGGAAACGGAAAACATTTGTTTCTTGAAATTGGGTCAAAGATAGAAAGTACTTCCATTAGTGTTTAATAACACCCCTAGGTGGGACTAAAGGAAGATTTTCCAGCAAGAGAAAGGGGAGAAAAAACAATCACTGGATGTGGAGACTCAGTAAAAAAAAAAAAAAAAATCATTTAATTTGAGATCTGATGAGGATTGACAAATTTGGTCTGTCAATGATCAGTTGGCTTTGGTTTGTTGTTTGTTTGTTTGTTTTACTCCTTTCTATAAGCAGGGATAAATGAATTTTAAAAGAGCTATTTCTGTGGTAAGATTAGTGCACCATTTCTTCCAGACCATAAACACAACAAGTTTTCCACTTCAATCCCATTGAAAGCAAGGAAAAAAAAAATCCCAGAAACTTGGTAACTATTCTGGGAATGTAACTAAGGGCTCAGGTCCTTCTAATAAAATCTAAATTCTTCACATAAAAACAGTAGATATTGGTGCTTCAGAGTGGAAACAGTGAAGTTACTGCCTATCACAGTCTCTATGAGAAGAAAACAGTGGGAAGTTTATTTTTTCAGCACTTACCTTCAGCTGAGCCAGGGACTGTAGATCCTGAGCAGGGTGGCTAGAAATAAACAATAATGTCAGTATTTGTTAGTGTTTTGCCTAGAAATCTTTTCTCACACTTTCATTTCTGCATGAAATTTACATTAATTACATTTTACCGCTGGATAACCAAGGATCTTGCAGCCACTGAAGTCGACAGCAAAATCTTAGGGATTAAACACAGCTTAAAATAAAATTAAATTTAAAATGGATACAGAAAGATTGATGTGCAAGTCAGATTTATGAACCTCTCCAGCTTTCCAGCATGGATCTGAAAGCACTGCACATGATTTCGAATTAGTACTGGACATAAATTGGGAGCATTTCTCAAGGGAGGAGGAGATATTTGCAAAAAAAGGGTGAGTGAAGCTGCAGGAACTGGACAGGTTCCATGCAAACCAACTGTGGCAATAAAGGGTGACAGTGGGAAGTGAGGAGAAATGGAAAAATAAAAGAGAATCACCCTCTGTTAACCTTCTTTAATATTTTTAATATGAGACCCAGAGCAAATATTTGCAGATAATTATATTGGATAATTACATATCGAGCTGTGGGAGAATATCTGACTTTTTTACAAATATTAATTTAGGTCTAAGTTCTACTGCATTGCAGTTAGAACAGATTGTTACTCACATCCCAAAATTTGTTTAATATTTTACAGGAAATTAAATTTCTCCCCACATTGGTTTGAACCAATGACATCCCTCACTCCCACCCAAATGTTTCTTTATCAAGAAGATCAACAAGAGCAACAACAGCATCCCTGACAAGAAACACAAACATATCCCAATTAAAAAAGAACAGGAACAAAATCTTCCACAAAAGCTAATTTCTCCTTTGTGGACCATCTAATGGGAAAAATTTTAAAAGCTTAATCTGTATAGAATAAAAATGAAAAGGAGCTTAAGGAGCTTAATCCAATTTCTGAAAAATTCCCCTCATTTGAGAGGTATCAAATCCCCAAATCAGCCCCTTCTGCATTCGGCTGGGCTGCACTCGGCATTAAAGGTTTCTGGAATACTGACATTCCATGCCCTAATTACCTCTTCCACTGAAAATTCCATTTCTTTCCCAGTTTGCAAGTTTAACTGCTGGGCTGCAGTCTGTTCTTCTGCTGACAGAGGGAAGCTCTGGGAAAATAATAAAAAAAAAAAAATTAAAAAGCAAACACAGAGAAGTCTGATCCTTCAGTTCCTGAGGTGCTGATCTTTACAGAGGGACTCGATGTTTGTGCAGCCCTTTGCTCACGGAACCTGAGAGCAGACTCCTGATTTCCTTCCACTGAAAGCACATTTACAAGCAAAGTATTTCTGAAAAAAATCAACCATCATCTTCCTCTAGCACCAACACTACAAATTAGCAAGGTAAATTTTTCAATCAAAAAAGAAGTATCTCGTTTAAAGACTTATATCTCTCCAGAAGTTTAATCCATCTTTGGTTTAGGAAACATAAAAAGTACAAGAATATCTTTACCTAAAGCTCTACATATAACTCAAGAAAAGGGTCTTCCACTTGGAGAAAATCCAAGTACAAAATTATTCTGGGCAGAATATCCTTGAAACACAGCGAGATACAATCTATCTTCCTTTCTGTGGCATATAACCACTGTCTTTTAAATCATGATACAGACAATTTTGCCTATAAAAATTACCACTAAATTGCCCAGAGCTGTTGACAGATTAAACCAAATTTCCAGGCACTGTCATTAGAACTAAATTAGAACTAAAACTAAACTACATTGATCTAAATCACCTCATTTGCAAAGGGTCAAAGTTAATGTTTTCACTTCTTCAATAATGAAGCAGTATCTGAAGACCACTTAAGAAAACGTTTGCTGCTGAGTTTTTTAACAATTTAAACATTATCTTGGGAAAAACAGCTTTGGAATAACAGCAATCCCAGGGTGTTTGTGACAATGGTTTTAACCTTCTCCCTTTAGACACTGAAAATACATTTGCCATTTAAAAGCTTTTTACTGGTTTCAGTTTCTATTTTCTTTAAGGTGTCTCCTTCTCAAAACTTTCGCTGGGACACAGTTGTGCACAGAGGTGTGGATTCCTATGAAATGACCCAAATTGTGTCACTCACACACCAAACCTGAACTCCACTGGTTTTAACTGGGATTGGGATCTACAAAAAGAGCTTCAAACCTGCCAGGATTCCCTCTGGAAACCTGTCTCCTTCTAAAAATCTGCACCAACAGTTTCCAGCAGAACCACTGGTGGTACATAAAGGTTACAAAGTTCCTGCTCATTCCCAGGAGTAAAAACAAAGTGATTAAAATTAAAATACCACCTCCAGGCCGGTTTGCTGCTGCAGTGTCTGAACGATCTGCATTGTTTTCTCCACGGCAGCTCGGATGCTCTCCATTGATTCCTTCTGCTCCATGGAAATTTTTTCCATCCGAGTACACAGGGATTTGTACCGGGATTTCAGCGCCGGGAGCTCTTTCAAGAGAGCAGCTGGGTTCTCCTGTGTGAGCAGAACATTTAAACCACATGAGATGATAAAATTCACCTGGCCAAACATCACTTAAGAATGTTGGTGTTAGACATTTAACATGAAATGTCCCTTTACAGTGAAAACCTACAGGAGGGGAAAAAAAAGGATTTATAAAATCCTTTACGTGATGTCATTTATTGTTTTCCTCTCATCTCTCCCCACAAATCTGAATTCAGTTATTGCTTCTTGGCAAGTTTATCTTGGTTCTCAGAGCAAGGGTGAGCTTTAGCTCAGCCTGGAATCTGTAACCTGAATTTAGGTGTTAACACCACTGACTTCTCAGAGCAGAACATGGGACAATCTCACTATCCCAAGAAACCAAAGGAGTTTGGTTTTAATTCATATTAGGCCACTCATCGTGATTTATGATGCAGGAAATACTTAACAACAACAACAATAATAATAATAATAATTCAGCCTGACAGCTAGATTAAAGAACAGCCACAGATATTTCAGGTTTAAAGAAAAATACCCATTTATTACCAACTTCATGCAATAAAACTGGATTTAGTCTGAAAATACTACCTCTGCTGCTGTACCATCAGGACGGCTTTCCAGTATTTCAAACTCCAGTCTGCGCTGAATATAATCCAGATCAGATTCTGCTTTCTGGAACTAAAATATTTAAGGTCAGGCACAGCATATTAAAACCCAAAAAACTGCAGACAACCCCCAACCTGTGTTTCAGGAAAGCAGGAGGCAGCTGCCTCACTTTGGAAAGCTCAGGGACCATAAAAGTTTTCAAATTTAATTTTTTCAAACATAAAGAGCTCTGTTAGCAAAACTACAACACTCAGTTATTTACACAGAGGAGACTGTGAGTAAATTCAGGATCCAAGAGTATCATCAGAGCTTTTATTAAGAATCATATCAGGGATGTGTTCTTTCAGATGGTTTTAATGCCCACAATACTTTTCATTATTCCCCAATAAACCAGACTGACTAACAGCTCATAAAATTGATGACATCACTCTTCTTTCCTTGGGATAAATAAGCCACCAGAGAATTGTCTAATTGCCTTGTAAAACAGTCTGCTGATAGCATTACTACTTAATTAATTTTAGTCTGCAATTTTAATATCTATTAAAGACTTCCACTTTCAAGAAAGGCAGTTTTCCCAGCTCCCAAGCAAGTCATTAATTCTTTGACATAATAATTCAGTAATTTTACAGTCACAGAAGACAATGATGGAAGGAAGTTAAAAATGGTTGTGGCTTCCTTAACTTGCTTTTGACAGTTTATATTGAGATTAACCCTAAAGTGACCATTCCATTTTTTTTTAAGGATCAAAGCAAGGCTGGATTTATTATAAAGGAACAAATATCCACAAATAGTCTGTGGTCAGGCTGGGATTCCAAAGGGATATTTATGTTTTAAACATCAGCCTTGGGATGCACCTTAAGGAACAGCCATTAATGCCTTTGGGGATCTGAAAATTCAGCCTGAAGGAGCAGGATTTGATCCAGGACACTCTCCAATAAAAACCTCTTTCTGAGGGAGTGAAGATGGATGATGTTTCACACACCTCCAGTACATTTTCAAATAATAGCTCAAGAAAAGGAAAATAAATCCAGTGAAGAGCTTGAGCATCCATAAATCAAGGGGAAAGCTTTCACCCAGTGCTGCCATAACTCACCATCTGCCCAGCAAAACTCCTTCCCACACCTGCCCCAGAAACCAGCCAGGACAAAATCCAAGAATAAAATAGTTTTTCAGTACATTCTGCATTTTTAATGAGTTCATCAGGGATTTCTTCCCTGACTGCTCAATGGTTTCTGTTCTCCTCTACTAAGAAACATTTGTAGGTTTTCATTTCCATGGCAGGCACCCCCAAAAAGATAATTTTTTGCTTTTCTCCAGCTCCTCCATGTGATCAGTTTTTGGGAAAGCAGGCAACAAATATGAGCTGCTTTCAAAATGACCCATTAAATATTCAATCCTGACAATCTGAGATTTCCATAAGGAGCTAACTAACATCATGTTACTACTGTAATTCAGGACATTAAAAACTGGATGTGAAGCTAAATGTGGCCAGAATTTTAAGATTTGTGAAGAGATTAACAGAGTTCACTATGACTGCTTTTTGTTTCATAAATATTTATTTCTTGCTGCATCTCAGGAAACCTCCACCTGCAAAATTCCCCCCCTTAATATTCTAGCTCAGAAGCATTTGCAGGACGATTACTTTACAATAAATCACACAGAAAACGCAGGGCTTGATGTGCAAATGTGTAATTTACTCACAGGTTTAGAAGAAAATGTTAGAAACTGAGGCAAGAGTGAGGCCAGTGCTGAGGGCTCTGCTCTCAGATGCTTTGACAATACTATTGCACTGCTCTCTGTATAGTACAGTAGTGCAATAAAGTCAGAGCACTCGTTAGCAGCAACAATTCTGGGCAACAATCAATCATGCACTCACCAAAAAAAGAGGGGAAAAAAACCAACAATAACTCAGCCAGAGGTTTCTGTGGATGGTGAAGAGTTGGATAAGGTTAAAGCTCACCAAGTCCTAACACGCACACACACAAAACCTCACATTATTATTATTATTATTATTATTATTATTCATAATCTGCCATTCCACTGATCATGAGGGGGGAAAAAAACCCTGACCACCCAACAAAACGCTCAAGAGATCTGTCAGAAATTCAATTTCAAGCTATTTGGTGCTTTTTAAACTGGAAATTCCATTTCCAAGTGTATTTATTGCTCGGATTTGCCTTGTAGCAAAGTAAGATTCCAAACTGCCATCATCCAGATGTTCTTAAACTGCATTACAGGGAATATCTTCTAGACAGCAGAGTTTATTCTTTATAATTTGCAGATGCTGAATCACAGTAAAATGCATTTAAAAAATCCATTCCCAACTCTGGGGATATCCTTTCCCAGTATGGTGTGAGAGCACCAGCACAGGGAGGGTGTATTCCATAAATCTCAGTGAAGGTGGGTTTTTTAAACACAATAATAACTTTATACTGAGTGCTGGAGAACTCTCAGGGTCTGAAGGTGCTGAGATCTTTAACAAAACACAAATCTGGGAATGGAGTGGAGAGAGGGGGATCTTTGCTGATGTTCACACAGCTGAGTCATTTCTAACACAGAGCTGATGGCATTTGTCATTAAATGACCAACGTCCCTCCTTGGCAAGGAAGTAGAAGACAATGAGTAAGAAAAAACAAACCAGTGGCAATCTCATTTTACAGCTGTTTGGCAAATCACCTCGTGGTCTCAGACAGTGATTTTGGACTTGTATTTTATTTTAAAAAGAACACAGAGTAATGCAGATTGTATTGCTGGCCAATGCCCTTTTAACATTGCACTGCTTTTTGTGCATCATCACCAGTAGTACAACATAAAAAGGGCACTGGACAGACACCGCTCTGTCGCCCTGCTTCTGCATGTTTTAAACTTGCCTTCTGATGTTTTACTAAGCCTTCTGATGTTTATAGAACCCTAAGCAGAGTTCTCACACTTTTAATGTAAACAAGGAGATGTTTATACATTCTTCTCCTCAAGGAGGAGCCTTTTGAGTGATGTTCATCAACACTATTGATGGGCTGGTGAAACCCTTGATCAATAATTGGTCATTCTGTCCAGTTGTATATAATGGAGTCAGAATTTGAGATAAAGATGACATTCCCTGCCTCATCATTTTCATAGCATCAAGAACTACTAGTGCCCTGTGTCACACAACACCACCACTCAGGGACAGAGGAGGGAGGTGCAGTATCCCAAAAAACAGTGACAGAAACGAACTGAACTGCTCTGGAGAACACACTGACAGCTTTATGATCTTTCCCATAATTAATCTAAAACTGTTCTGGTGCTCCTGTCACACATAACCATTGATTACCTGATTGATTTTATTATTTTCAAGCCCATTGTTCTCTTTAAGCTCTGACTAATTACTTTATCCCTGCTTCCACGAGACCAAAAGGAAGCTTTCCATGAAATTCATGGCAAAACCTCCAGGGAAATAAGAAGTGTTATTTTATCACTGTGGAGAGAGCTGACTTCACAGGAAATCCAGGACGGGGAAACAACAAAGCAGAAAGGCAAGAGACACAAAGCTGTGAGATGTGAGATTATTCTGAATTCCAGAATAAAAGCTCCTGTTATCTTAAAGGGAGCAAAAACACCTCTCTATTCACACGTCCTAAAATGAGAATCACTTGAAAGCACGACTTTCAATAAAACACAGAAATAAACCATGACAATAAATAAATTAATTAATAAAACACCTAACCCAAGCATCTTTAAACATATTCCTAAATTATTAGGCTTAGAAAAAAATCCAGGATACTAAGTATGGGGAGATCAAGCTTACGCTATGGGCAAAAATGGAAAAAAAAGATTATATAGAAGGAAGATGAAGGTTTGAGGGATGGCAAAAGGAACTTGGCTGGTTGGACACAGATTCCCAGTGCCTCTCCACAGTGAGGAAACACAGCACAGCTCATTTTTGAGAGCTTAAATTTTGCCTTTTTTTCACTTTTCCAGGAGTGGGGGTGGCAGAGAGGTGATCGTTACATAGGGGAGAGCCCCATCGTGCTTCAGGGGCTGCCTCAGAGCACCGGAACGGAGAGAAAG